>CM066259.1:210187-250561 GCA_033675135.1 Frankliniella intonsa
TGAAATTGGATCGTGAATGTTGGCGTGCAGGAAAGGAAGTCGTCGGTTGATCAAAAGTGGATGGGTGGGCTTGATGGTGAGATTGATCGTGTTTGTGTTGAGATGGGTGTCTGTGATGAGTTTGTTAGGTTAGGTTAATGAAGGTTTGCCTGAGTTGTTTGTCGGTATTGTGGGGTCGAGTTGTGAGAGTATGGGTGAAAGGTCGAGCATGAGGGTGAGAGGGATGGTGCTGCTCGGGAGTTTGTTAGGTTAGGTTAATAAAGGTTTGCCTGCGTGTGATTTCTGAAGGTGGAGTTGGTGAGGGAGATGCGTGTCGGATATGAGGGAGTGGAGATGGTCATCGAAGGCAGCAGAAGGTGAGATGTGAGAGTCCGAGTGGATGATGTGGTTTGGTATGGGTGACGAAGGCTGTGTTTCGTGGAGAGGTGATAGGGCAGAGGGCAGAGGGCTGAGGGCAGAGGGCAGAGGGCAGAGGGCAAAGGAGAGTGTGGTCCTGCAGTGGGAGGATGAGGTGAGGTAAAGGGGGTGAAAGGGTTGATTGTGCGAGTGGAGTAGAAGTGCGACGGTGTGTGTCCGTGAGAGTGATGGTTGGAAGGGCATGAAGGTAGGTTGTGAGTGAGATGGTTAGCGTGGTTGAAAAGGGTTGGTGTGTGGAGGTGGCGGTAGGTGATGATGTTGTCCGTGGCTGTGAGAAAAGGTGAGAGTAGGAGGTGAAAGGGAAGTGAATGTGTGTGGGGGGGAATAAGGTGAATGTGTGGGTGAAGGTGGTTGTTGGGATGGTTGGTGTAAGAAGGTGGTTGAGGGTGGTGGTGGAGAGTGTTGGTTGGAGCGACGCTGCGGGTGTCTGATGATAGGGGTGAGATTGATCGTGTTTGTCTTGAGTTTGTTAGGTTAGGTTCATGAAGGTTTGCCTGCGTGAGTTTGATTGAGGATGAGCGGTGAGGTGCGTGGTGATGAGTGAAAAGGCATGAGCATGAGGTTGAGGGGGATGGTGTTGGTCCCGAGTTTGTTAGGATAGGTTCATGAAGGTTTGCCTGCGTGTGTTGGTTGAGGTGCGTGGAGATGATTGAAGAGGTGAGAGGGATTGGATGTGGTATTTGAGGGATGTAGGAAGTCATCAGAAGGTGACATGTGAAAATAGGAGTGGATGATGTGTATTTGTATGGGTGAGGATCGAGTGATGTGGGTTGTGATGGTTGGAGAGGTCAAGGTGAGAGGGCAGAGGTGAGAGAGCAGAGGTGAGAGGGCAGAGGTGTGAGGGCAGAGGTGTGAGGGCAGAGGTGTGAGGGCAGAGGTGAGAGGGCAGAAGTGAGTGGGCAGAGGTGAGAGGGCAGAGGTGAGAGGGCAGAGAGCATAGGGCAAAGGTGAGGAGAGTGGTATTGCTGTGGGAGGATGAGGTGAGAAAAAGGGTGATGGCGTGAGGTGAGCAGGGCTAAAAAGTGTGAGGGGTGTCGTCGGAGATGGTGAGGTGGAAGAGGGTGAGTGTGAGAGTGTGTGCGTGAGGTGGTTTGTATGTGTTTGTGTGTGAATGTGTTGGGGGTGGTGAGGTAGGAGGAGGAGGAGGAGGAGGGTGGAGTGAACTCCACGCTGCGGGGGGTTGTTTATGTATGCAGAAAGGAGAGGGGTGGATATCGAGATGGTCGGGGTGCAGAGGCTGATTGTGTGAGGGTGGAAGGGAGGTTTGGGAGTCGTGTCAGTTAGGTTGTTTTTTTCGGTTTGCCTGTGAGTGTGGTGGATGGTGAAGTAGGAAGAGGGGTGAGAGGCACGCTGCGGGTGGATGGTTGTGTCTGCAAAAAGAGTAGGAGGGTTGGTAGGGATGAAGAGCCCGCCTGAAAGAAAGGGAGGATTTGGAAAGGTGTCAGTTAGGTTGTTTTATTCGGTTTGCCTGTGAGTGTGCTGGATGGTGAAGTAGGAGGAGGAGTGAGAGCCCCGCTGCGGGTGGATGGTTGTGTATGCGAAAAAAAAAGGAGGAGGGGTTGAAGAGGGCGCCTGTAAGAGAGGGAGGGAGGGAGAGAGGAATTGGAGCCGTGTGAGTTAGGTTGGTTATTTGGGTCTGCCTCCGCTGATGGAGTGTGGGTGGTGAAGTAGGAGGAGGAGGAGGAGGAGGAGTGAGAGGCACGCTGCGGGTGGCTGGTTGTGTATGCGAAAGGGGTTGGTGTCCGAGATGGTAGGGTTGAAGAGGCCGCCTGTAAGAGAGAGAGAGGGAGGGTATGGAGACGTGTGAGTTAGGTTAGGTTATTTCGGTTTGCCTCCCCTGATGGAGTGTGATGTTCCTTAGGAGAAGTGTTTGAGGTGTGACGGTGGGTGTGGTCGTGGGTGAAGAAGGGTGTGGGTGTGTCATGGCCCCGCCTGGCTGTGATGCGGGATGGGATGTGGTGGTGGCGAGTGTGAGTGTGTGTGTCCCTGCATGAAGGTTGGTCCAGTGTTGATTCGTGGAGCATGTCGGGTGTGAGGATGAGGGTGGAGGAGGGCCCGTCGCTGCGGAAGGCATGGTGAGTTGGGTTGGTCTAAAGTGGGGCATGTCATGGTCGTTAGGCTGGCCCTGTCAGGGGTGGTGAGAGAAAGAAAGTGGGTGAAAGGAACGTGAGGTGAGGGCCAAGTCGTGGATCGTGAATAACGTGGGAAGGGTGTGTGTGCCATGAGACTTTGGAAGGAGAGCGTGAGAGAGCGTGTCGAGTGTCCCCGAGAAAGAAGAGGAGCGTGCTGCAGTTTGGATGTGGAGTAAAGTAAAGATGAGGGTGAGCGTTGAGAGGGATGGAAAAAGGAATGGGCCGAGAGTCGATTAGGTTAGGTTATTTCGGTTTGCCCCCCGTGATGGAGTGCCATGGGCCTTAGGAGGAGAGTTTGAGGTGTCAAGGTGTGTGCGGCCGTGGGTGAAGCGCCCAGGCTGGGTGTGATGCAGGCCTGCGTGTGTGAGCGGTGGGGCTGTTGAGTGAAAGTGGGTGAGTGAGGCACGATGATATGTATGGTTGAGTGTGTTTCGATGCAGCGTGACTGTAGGGTGTAAGTGAGTCCAACGCTAAGTAACGCACCTCCATATGTATGGTTGAATGCGTCTTCTCGCAGGGTTCGTTGGGAGTGTGAGTGGGTGAAACGAAAAAGTAAATGTGAATGGTCCGGTGGGAGAGTAAGATAGCATGAGAGGGGTTGGATGGAGTAAGAGAGAAAAAGGGCTGAGGTCAGTTAGGTTGGTTACTTGAGGTTTGCCTTGGTGGAGCACGGCGGCTGGCAGGCATACGTGGCGAAAGGAACTTGGTGAAAGGAGGCTAAAGTTGTTGAATTCTGTGTGTTTGCTTGCAGCATGGCTGTCAAGTCGAGGTTAGTCAAACGGAAAGTAACGAACCTAAAGTTGTATGGTTAAGTGTGTTGCCGCGCAGCGTGAGTTGTTGAAAATGAGGCAAACGGAAAAAACGATCCTAACGTTGTATGGTTAAGTGTGTTGCCGCGCAGCGTGAGTTGTTGAAAATGAGGCAAACGAAAAAACGATCCTAAAGAACTCTGGTTATGTGTTGCCGCGCAGCGTGAGTTGTTGAAAATGAGGCAAACGGAAAACGATCCTAACGTTGTATGGTTAAGTGTGTTGCCGCGCAGCGTGAGTTGTTGAAAATGAGGCAAACGAAAAAAACGATCCTAAAGAACTCTGGTTAAGTGTGTTGCCGCGCAGCGTGAGTTGTTGAAAATGAGGCAAACGGAAAAAACGATCCTAACGTTGTATGGTTAAGTGTGTTGCCGCGCAGCGTGAGTTGTTGAAAATGAGGCAAACGAAAAAAACGATCCTAAAGAACTCTGGTTAAGTGTGTTGCCGCGCAGCGTGAGTTGTTGAAAATGAGGCAAACGAAAAAAACGATCCTAAAGAACTCTGGTTAAGTGTGTTGCCGCGCAGCGTCACTTGTAGAAGAATTTTCAGAGGGGGATGGCTGAAGATGGTGAAGACCCAAGTTGTGAGGGATAAGGCGAGAGTTTCATTAGGGCCGGAGCGTCAAGGTAGCAGGGAAGTGATGTAAGGACATGATCCGTTCTTGGCTTAGGAGAGCTCGTGGGGAGGAGAGAGTGGCCGTCGTCCGCGAGAAATAATAGGAGTGAAAGGGATAGTCTCGAGCTTGGCCAGGGTTGTGACGGGAGGGAGGCCCTGGAATATCCAAGGAAATGGCCGAAGGTCAGTTAGGTTAGGTTAATCATGGTTTGCCCCCGTTGAGGAATGAGAGCGTGAGCCTCGTGTCCTGGCTACGGAGGGGGGGAAGGGTGCCCATGGTGCTAAAAAAAGGAATGGGTTGTCCCCCGTGGAGGAAGTGAGCTAAGAGTCTGGGCTGTGCTGCCTAAAGTATGGAGGGTTGCCCTTGGTGACATAGATAAAAGGTTCATTCGGTTAGGTTCGTCATGGACTCATGGGTGAAAGAGAAGTCTGTGAGGTAGTCCCCGCGGGAGTTGACGGCAGGGCAGGTTGGATAGGAGGAATAGACATGTTGATATCCGGTGTGTTTGGGCTGTCCGGGTAGGCCGCCACGCCAACGTGAGTGCCTGGCGGGTTGGCCTATAGAGCGTATCGCAGGCGCTCCGCCTCGGTCATGTCGCTGGTGTCGAGGAAGCGGTTGCTGGTCCTGTCCAAAATGGAGACCCTCTGCATCACGGCGAGAAATCTGGTCTTGTTTGAGACGGATAGGGGTCTGACATGGTTGAAACGCCAACGCGAGCGAACGTCTGTTTCAGTGTCTTTCCGCGCAGGGTCAGTTGTTGAAAATGAGGCAAACGAAAAAAACGATCCTAAAGAACTCTGGTTAAGTGTGTTGCCGCGCAGCGTCGATTGTGAAAAATGAGGCAAACGAAAAAAACGATCCTAAAGAACTCTGGTTAAGTGTGTTGCCGCGCAGCGTCACTTGTGGACGAATTATCAGAAGGGGGAGGCTGAAGATGGTGAAGACCGAAGGTGTGGGTGATGGGGCGTGAGCTTCATTAGTGCCGGAGCGTCAAGGAAATGAGTCTTGGCTTCACTGCGTAAAAAAAGAAGCAGGGGAAAGGGGCTCCTGGTGATAAAAAAAGGAAATGGGTGACGGTCAATTAGGTTAGGTTAATCATGGTTTGCCCCCGTCGAGAAAATGAGCGAGTGAGCTATGAGTCTTGGCTGTGCTGCCTAAAATAAGAAATTCGGACGAGGGTTGGAATATCTCGAGAATTAATTAGAGAGGGAATTCGGACGAGGGTTGGAATATCTCGAGAATTAATTAGAGAGGGAATGCGGACGAGAGTTGGAATATCTCGAGGTTGTTTTGCATAGGAGCGTTTGAATGAAAACGATTGAAAATGAAGAGGAGTTGGAATTTGTAGTGTGGTCGGAATATTTCGAGAATGAATAAGAGCAGGGTTTTGTAGAGAGAGAAAAGGGTTATTGTATAATTTGGATGAATTTGAGAGAATTCTGTTCTGAGCTTGTCGAGAGGTAGAGGGGCGTGTTGAAATGTTATTGGGGACGGGCAATTAGGTTAGGTTAATCATGGTTTGCCCCCGTGGAGAATGTGAATACTGTGGGTGAATAGGATCAGAGGGGGGTAGAACAGGTGTATATGATAAGAACGTCCCCAGGTCAAGTTTAACACAGGGAGGGACAGGGAGGGAGTGTAGGTAGAGGAATGTTGCCGGACGAGGTGGCCGAGGAGGTGATAGAGAGTGGAGAAAACTCGGCTATGAAAGCTATAATAGGGAGAATCCCTTAGGGTTTCGTTATGAAGGAGAAGTCTGTGTGTGAGTAAGGAAGCGGTTGCTGGTCATGCCCCAAAACTTAGAAAATCTTGAGGTGATGTGGGTTGAGTCAAAAAGTGTATGGGGGTGGCATCTCCATCATGGTGTTAAGTATGCTCCGCACGGAAAGAAAACTGATCTTGTTTTCCGTTTGACAGGGAGTGCTGCATGATAGGGTTTTAAAATGGTTCAAACGAAAAGAAACAAACCTAGAGATGTCTGGTTAGGTGTCTTGCCGCGCAGCGTCACGAAAAAAAATTTCCAAGTGTCTTGCTGCGCAGCGTTACGAAAAAATATCCAAGTGTCTTGCCGCGCAGCGTCACGAAAAAATTCAAAGTCAAGTGTCTTGCCGCGCAGCGTCACTTTGCAAAAATTAGTCAAAAAAAATGAAAGTTGCTTGGTCAAGTATGTTGCCGCTCAGCTTCAAAAGTAAAAAAAAATTAGCCGAGTGTCTCGTTTCGTTGGTCGGTTAGGCAAGGTTACTTAAGGTTTGCCTGATGTTGTTGAAAGTTGTATAGTTAAGATTGTTTCGGTGCAGTGTCTCGAAAAATCTGCAAGTTGTAACGAGAAAAAAGAAAAAGGTGACTGTAGGAAAATGCCATGTCGAGTGAGAGGCCGCTGAAGTGAGGGCAGGGGAAGTGAGGGAGAAAATGATGAAAGTGATGTTGAAAAAGGCTTTTGAGTAAGAGGCCGGAAGAGGGCCGTGATTTTCATTCGCTCAAGAAATGGACGAGAGTTATTTAGGTTAGGTTAATGATGGTTTGCCTTTGTTGAGAAAATGAATAAAATAAGAGGACTGAGATGGATTGTGGACAGAAGGGTGATGAAGGTGAGCGGTATCCTCCCAGGAGTTGACATGAAGGCTTGACCCCCCGTCAGATGTCGACGTTTTCAGAGAGGTTGCGAATCGTGGAGGCACAGGGGGTATTGGCGACGAGTTTGAACATGTCGTGAATGGACATACGGTTGGAGTCCATAAGATGTGCTGGTTTTGTTGTTTTGGGTTGGTTTCTTCCTTTGGCTGGCTTTTTGATGTGTTAGATGGGCAGGATTGTTCTCATGGTGCGTACCCTGGCAGGATGAAAGGCGCGAGGCCCATTGGTGCTAGTCATGTATGTAAACATGGTATAGGGAAATTTGAACAGGAGTTGGCGTGAGGGGCCGATGTTGTCACTTTAGGTGAGGGTGGAGGGTCACGATGGTCTGCACTTGATGACACGAGGAGGAGAACAGTGATGATGAAAATTTGAGGGGAATGGAGAAGAGGTGGTTGCCGGTGTCTCTGACAGGTCTGTTTCATGGCGATAAAAGAAACGTGGTAAACCATGTGCCATGAAAACTCTGATGTGAAAGAAATGTTGGTTCAGAGTGGCAAAAGTCAAGGCTGGCAGGGAGTATAGCCGTGAGGGTGTATCGCCGTTTGAGACAGGGGTGCTTTCTATTTGGTTAGGTTAGGTTATTCAAGGTTGGGCTCTGTTTGTGTGTGTGTAAGGAAGCGATTGTCTGTTCTGTTTGCAAGAAAATCTTGAGCTGGTGTGGGCAAGGTCCAAGTCCGCTCTCCTCTGTGGAGTCATGTAAGGTGTACTGGGGCGTGGTAAGGTGAAAAGGGTGCCCGAGCGACAGGGAGTAGTGCCGTGCAGGTGAAGCGTGGAGTATCGCCGGAAGGCTGCGAGACGACGACTTGGACGCTGTATTTCATGAGGTTAGGTGATTGAAGGTTGGTTTGTGACAGGATAAGTGGATAAGTTCAGGATATATGGTTGGTGGAATACAGAAAGAGGGAAAGAGCGTGTAAAATCGCGGGTGACATGAGAGGGTCTGGCTGCGAGTTTGAATTTGCCTCCGTGAAGCGGTCGCCTGAAATTGTCATAGGTAAGAGAGCGATCGTCGTTTGTCATGGATGGCCATGTCTCCTCGAGCTGGGACTTGGGAGTTTCAAAATAAGAAATGTCCTCTGTTGCCTGCCAGGTTTCTGTAAGGAATTCATGTTATCCTTATTTTATAAAATGAGCAGATGGCGTGTGTGCTTTGTCTAAGTTGTATGGCGAGTGTGTTGGTGTGTTGTTTCGTGAAGAGTCGATAGGGTTATGTTGCCCTGTGTCTCTTGAATCTTTTTCCAGTGCTCTGTTTGGTGGAGGAAAAATGACGGGCAGGAGTCGTCTATGTGAGGTTCATTTGGTTTGCCCCTATCTCTCCCGTGCTGTTGGCCTATTTTTCCATTGCTCTGTTTGGTGGAGAAAAAAAAAGGACGGGCAGGAGTCGTCTAGGTTAGGTTATTTTGGTTTGCCCCTGTCTCTTCCGTGCTGATGGAGTATTCCTTCAGTGTCCCGTTTGGGCTCTAAGAAAATAGGACGGGAAAGAGTTGATTCGGTTTTCTTAAAAAGGTTCGCTCCTATCATTTCCTTTGGTGTTGGCATATCCTTCCAGTGCCCCCCATAAAATAGGACGGGAAAGAGTTCATTCGGTTTTGTTAAAAAGGTTCGCTATCATTTCCTTGGTGTTGGCATATCCTTCCAGTGCCTCTAAAAAAATAGGACGGGAAAGAGTTTATTAGGTTTTGTTAGTAAAGTTTGCCCCTATTATTTTCGTGCTGTTGGCATATCCCTCCAGTGCCTCTTAAAAAATGAGGACAGGAAAGAGTTGGTTAGGTTTTGTTCATAAGGTTTGCCCTTGTCCTATCCGTGTTGCAGAAGGTGGACATGCTGTGGACGTGACTTTGCCTGACACCCATCTATTTACACGCAATGAGGCGAGGAGAAAGAAGAGTCACGTTGTCCTGTCTATCTTTGACGGTGAGTGTTGGCTCTGTCATGCAGGGCTGTTTTATACTCGAGCAGTCGTCTTGTTGAATGTATTCGCTCATGTCAGTGTCTGTTATTTATGCCTGCAGGAATGATGGAGTGCCATGCCTGAAGGGATGAAAAGAAGTGGAGACCTGGACATTGTCATGCAGAGAACTGCTTTGTTTCTGGAGGTCATCGAAACATGTTTGTCCATTTTATGATGCATGAATTTTTTGCCTGTTCACACATGTACTTTATAAGAGAATGGGATTTGTATGCTGTTATTCTCCAAGTGTGAGATGATGGAAAATATATTTGTGTCTCCAACGTGAAGATGAAAACAGCTATGAACTTATATGTCTGGATGTGTGATAGGAATTTGTAATGCCAAGCTTCTTCTGTGTTATCCTTCAATGTATCATTTGTAAACAATGTGAATAAAGTCAGAACATGTCAGAACTGTGTTCCCCTCTATACCCTGATGTCATCCTCCTGTTTGCAAGAGTCATGGAAAAGGTTTAAAAAACAAGTTGATACTCAGACAATACATCAAGAGTATTGGGGCAGTTGAGCAGGTTCTTTTACTCAGAGCCCCTTGTCACTCGACACACATGGGTCAGGGGAAACAGGAGGGTCAAGAGTCCTCTAGGTTTTGTTAATTTGGTTTGCCCTTGTCTATTCTGTGGAAGGCAAAAAATGAAATCATGTTTAAGAGGCTCGCCTGAAGTGCAGCAAATCCATAAGGGGTGTCATGATGAGCTTCAGAGCTGGCGAGAGGAGAAAAGGAGTCCTTGGTTCGAGTCCCGGGTGGGGTGGAATTTTGAAATTTTAAACGGTGTGCCTGGTCAGTGTTTTCTGGCCACAGTTCGGTGGAGGGTGAATTTAGATGGACGCCCATATGTGTATCATCCCAATTGGCCGAAAATTGTAGGAGTTATGGCCAAAAAAGTGGCATTGGGGTCTAAAACTTGTGGCCTTATTATCTCCGGCCGTATTGGTCGTAGCGTGCTGCGTTTTTTCTAGAAATTCATCATTTTGAAAGAGCTGTCGAGTCGAAAAAACCGCAAGTCGATATCTCAAACCGTCGAGGAGATAGGGCCTAAATGCCGTTTTTGAGTTTCGCCCATAAGCCTGGGCATGGCTAGTAGGAGCCTTCCCCGTCCTGCAAGCGGATCTGTGCTCTATTTTAAAACGCTGATATCTCGTGTATAAAAGAACGCACAGGATTGGGATGGTTTGAGGGGAAAGCTGATATTTCCTCCTTTGGACGCTCTATATACTTATTCCACGCCCAGTGCACCAGGTGACAACACTTTTTAGAGAGAATCATTTCACCGATCTGACTGAAACTTTGTGTGAGGGTACCTTGGTGGTCACTGAGTTGGCCACCAAAATTTGGGGGTGGGGGGTGAACCCCTTCCCCCCTCCCCCCCCCCTCGAAGGGGGTAAATTTTGGTTTTTTTGGAATTACTCGGTGGGGAGGGGTCGGAATGACATCGGACCACTTTCATTCGATCAGAAATTAAAAAATACATCGAAAATATTTTCCCCTTTTCGGGGTCTCAGACGCTTCCTTCTATGAGAAATTCAGCTTTTAAAGTTTCAAAACGGTCTGTGTCGAAACCACTGAAAATTTTTGACGAAATGACATCGACATAAGGAAGCACCCTTAGGGTGCTTCACTTTTTATCCTATGGTTCAAAGTCGTCCGACGAACGGAAGTATGAGAAATTGAGCAAACAAAGTTTAAATGTTGAATTTCTCATACTTGCATCGGTCTGACGACTTTTGACCACAGGACCAAAAAGATAGCACCTCTAGGGTGCTTCACTTTTGTTCATAGTCCGAAGTCGTCCGACCAAAACAAGTATGAGAAATTGAGCAAACAAAGTTTAAATGTTGAATTTCTCATACTTGTATTGGTCGGACGACTTTGTACTATGAACAAAAGTGAAGCACCCTAGAGGCGCTATCTTTTTGGTCCTGTGGTCAAAAGTCGTCAGACCGATGCAAGTATGAGAAATTGAGCAAACAAAGTTTAAATGTTGAATTTCTCATACTTGCATTGGTCTGACGAGTTTTGACCACAGGACCAAAAAGGAAGCACCCTGAGGGCGCTTCATTTTTGTTCTTATGGTCCGAAGTTGTCCGACGAACAGAAGTATGAGTAATTGAGCAAACAATGTTTAAATGTTAAATTTCTCATATTTGCATTGGTGCATGCGTGTGACGTTAAAAATATTGTAGATATGAAAAAACTGATGACGTAGCTCGATTTATCTTTGAAAATAAACCCCTAAATCGCGTGCTCTTACATACCAAATTTTTGAAATTAGGGGGGGTACCCCCCCGAAAAACTCAAATTTTGGAGTTTTTGAAAATTTTAAAGTATGGAATTTATAGATGACAATGTAACTAACACTTTTTGTTTTATGGTTGAACACTCTAAGATCGCTCTAAATGGGTCAAACCGGAAGCGTTCAATATTGAACAATTGTTTAACAGTTTTTTGGTTCTAACTTCTAAACCGTTAGAGATAGAGCAAAACGCTTGAAATCCAGGCCCACCTAGGGTGGGTCGCGTCTGGACGATCCGGAACTTTTTCATTTTGCGAAGTTCGCGCTAGCGCCTATAGGATCGGAAATAGGTACTACCCGACTTTTATTTTTGAACGGGTTGTTCAAATTTAAATGTCTTTACGCAGAAATGTTCGTCTCGTCGAGATCTACATTTCTGAAAAGAGAAAATTAAAATATCTTTATTTGTTCAAAAGTTATAAGAAAAAAACTGTTAGGAAAGACTGGAAACGAGAGTGTTCATCGAATTACTTAAAACAAAATGAGGAAATAATATTTATTTTCTTGCATGACAAAGTTCCCTGGTAATGGTACGCAGTTTTACGTGAAAGTAAAAAGAAAAACCCCCAGAAAAGTTTTATGAGGTTTCCATGTGGACCCGGGAGGTACTCATAGCCACTCGTTACGACTTTATGGGGTCGTTCACCAGGAATAAAAACCGAAATATGTAATATCTAATGTTTTGATTTGAATTGATGGAAATGTAGTGTTATTAGATAATTCCATAACGATTTTAATTCCTAGTCCTATGTTCCCAGTATTAGCTGCCCGAATTAAGAAATGCGTAACGGAGACATCTCCTGCTAGCGCACTAAAGGCAAATTGTAGGCAACTACTGCTGGCAAGAAAAGTACGAATGTGTATTTGATTGTTTGCTTTTAACGTTGGACTTCGTGTAGATGTCTCCGTTCAGCAATCCAACCCTTTTTAGACTGAAACATTTTACCGATCTGACTCTTAGTTTATTTCACAAAGGAAGCGTACATTCTGGCCTTGATTGTAACCATTGTCTTTATTTCTTGACATGAATATAGTCCCATACAAGTATACAACAATTTCTCTTGTTATTAATATTAATAAGGAATAAATATTTGTCAAAAGATAAAATTGATAATTACGACAATATAGAATTATATACTGTATAAAAAAAATGATCATGATCTTTGTTACATTGACATCTTACAATACAATTTTTAAACAATATGCATCTATTTACAGCTATTAGAATCACATGAGTCAATTCCAGGTTGAAAATACATTTTTAAATTTCATTGTTTGCCCTTGCTAACACAGTTTTGTCAACAACATTGGTGGTGGTTATGCCTGCGTTGAGGCCACCAAAGGGATTCATTCTGCCCTGGAATAGTCCATTAATTACAAGTAAAAACAGGTATTTGAGGCCCATTGCTCTACTCAGTGCGACATACAGCATACCATGTGAAAAAACATGAGATTTTAAATAAATGCCAACTCTCTTTAGATTCTTACCCTGTGCACGATGTATGCTGTAGGCATATGCTGGCCTTAAGGGGAATTGAATGCGGACAAAAATATCAGGATGTGACACGTCATTTTGCCGTCAATCGCCAAACGGGGAGGAGCACTGTTTTCCCTCGCGATATACCATTCAGCACCTTCACTTCGATAACGTGTAGGCCAATGTTTTTGCACTGAGCAAAGTGTGCCGTTGACAATGCCACGCGAGTAGCAGAGATTTGTTGGAATCATGTACACAGCATTCTTCTTCAGAGTTAATTTGTGTGGACCCATCCTGACGGATTTATAGTTGATGCTATCTCATCAGGAATGGTTAGGTCGACGTCGTCATCATGAGGATCATCATTTTCTTCTTCTCCCAGGACTATGTTCCTTTTGGGGTCACCTTTCTCAAAATAAGATTGGGCGAGTCGAACACTTGGCTGCCCCGGAATGAGATTGTTAATGATGTGCGAGTTTATTTCATCACCCTCTTTATTTCTTGGTGTAAGTATGGCTGATTCCCCGGTGTTGAAATTTCCTTCAAACACTCGTGATATGAGATCGTCAACGTTGTTTACAAAGTTCGTGACTTTGGCGGGAATATGCTGGTTTTTGTAGCGTCTAGCTCTGTTCCATAACCCTGGGATAGTGATGGAGTTAGGCGCATGTTTATCGTTTGCAGATCCGTCGCCTACTTTCTGGAGCCATTCACCGAATTGGGGGTCCTCTTGGGCTCTGTGATTTTGTACGAATTTGATGATGTTGAATGAGTTCCAGCTGCGGTAATTGAATATGCAATTTTCCTCCACCGACCCTTCAAGCTGTGGATTCGTCACAATTGGTAGAACTTGCTTGAAGTCACCCATGAGGACAAGCACCTTACCTCCGAATTCATCTGTTTGTTTATCTGTTACATTCCTCAGGCACTTGTCGATAACTTCCAGCTGCCACTTTTTCATCATGGACACCTCGTCAATGATGTGTACGTCAGCTGCAGCGAGAGTTTCTGCTTCTGTACTTGCGAGATTGATCCAGGATCGAGGTTCTTGGTCATCTTCCCTGAGCTGTGTCGGAATACCGTACGTCGAAGAAGTAGTTTTGGCATCGGGCAGCTCCATGGATGCCGTGCCACTCCACGCAGAGCAAACTGTTTTCTTGTTGTAGAGCTGCTGCAAGTCTTCTTTTATGGCGTGGGCAAGGTATGTTTTTCCTGATCCTCCAGGCCCAGAGAGGAAAAACACTTTTCTTGTAGTCAAAGGATCGTTAACGGCTGACAGGATATCGGCATACGCCTGTTTTTGTGTTGGGTCCAGAGTGTCAGATTTCCTCTGTTGTCCGGGAGCATAGATTGGCGGTTGCCAGGGGAGTCCTGGTGTTTCATTACCAAGGTCAATCTGTCTTTTTCTTCTGCCATCTGCGTCGACGAAAGTCTTCATTGGTGGCTCGAATCCTCTGAAACGAGTCTTTCCGCTGCTCCTCAGCAGTGCCCATATCTTTTGTAATGCCACTCTTTTCGCACCCATAATCGAAAGGCGTGTTTCTGAGATTATGTCATCGATCATAGATCTCCAATGGGCATTCCAAAGCTCACCTGCATTTTTGGGGTTGTTATGCAACAGCAACAACACGAACAGGAGTCTTCGTGATTCAGGCGTTCCCATCTGTTTGGCTTCTTCTAGTGCCGCATTCACCGTATCTTCTGAATACATCAGACCACGTGCGCAACACGCTTCCGTGAACGTATCGTATCGCCTACCTTCAAAGTGCAGGAGGTCTTCGTAGGAAATTGGGCACTTGACATTAATGAGGAGTAGATACAGAGCGTATCGATCCATGTTTAGTGCGGACGGAGTAACAGGCATGATCATTCCAATGGCATTCGACCATGTAGCCGGCACCCATTTTCCATGCTCCCATCTAAAATGTTCAACGACATCACTGTAAGATAGCTCAGTTATGAGTGGATCGTTATTTTCATACCCTGTTCTAGATAGCTCAAAGTATTCTAATAATTTGCTCTTGGGTGGATCTCTTAGAGCATTATCCATAGCAGCAGTACTGTCTCCTAGAGATAGAAGAACACATATAAAAATATTGTTGGAAAGCACGTCTTTATGAGCAGGAAGTAATCATTGCACGAGTACGTACCTTGTATCAGAACGAAATCCTCTCCTTCAAGGTGTATTGGTAGAATAATCAGATGGTGGGAGAAATAATACAATTTAAAAAATTCATTGTCATTAAAGAATTTTGACATTGCTTCAGTGGCACACATTGTTCGCCATTGTCTTCGAAATTCTAGCTCATCCCAGTTATACACGGCCTTTCTCTCTCCTTGCTTTTTAACGAAGGTTGCCATGGTAATTTTTTTGTCTGAGAACATGTGATTTTTGAACAAATACCTGTGAATAAAGTTACGGGTGTGATTAGAAGTATCACATTAAAATCGTGTCAATGATGTATGTTATTGAATAAATTGTCCCAAATCAGGAAGTAATACTTACGAGAAAAAATACTGGAATGCTCCGGTGCTTTTGCAAAACTCAATGAAATGAGAGCCCCATCTCTCAAGGCATCTTGGTATATGTGGAGTGATATCACCATTGTTTATCGGTCTGTCGTGCCCCTGAATGACCATGTATGCCCCCTCTCTCCTTCTCGGATACACTCTATTTGCCGTAATGACAGTGCTCTCCTGCAGTTTTCTGGGAAAACCACCTTTACAAGTTCCATCTGGCCGGTTAATCCTGCAAGGTGCGTCTGGGTTGGAGCCGCAGGGGGGATGGATGCAGCTCTTCATTACCAGTTTTTGGAGAGTTGGATCACTAGGAATTTCGGCAGAAATGAAGGCATTAATGTGCTCCGGTGTTCTTGGAACGTCCTCAGGTCTCATGAAGAAGATAATGTGCAGGTGTGGATTTGCTGCGTGGAAGAAGTACATGTTTGTATCAGTTCGATGCAGGTAACTTATTAGAAGACAAACACGAGATAATTTTGAACACTAATACACCTTCCCGCGTCAAGTCTGCATACATGCTTTCACACAAATTTCGGACAGCTTCTTTGTGACTCAGCTTCGGTCTATGTCTCTCTACCATTCACCGTCTTCGGCTTGTACTAAGGTGGCCCATTGAGGATGGTGTACGGTTAGGTTAGGTTAGGTTAGGTTAGGTTAGGTTAGGTTGGTTAGGTTGGTTAGGTTAGGTTAGGTTAGGTTAGGTTAGGTTAGGTTAGGTTAGGTTAGGATGTTCTCTCTCCCTTGGCGCCTCTTATATTAGGTTTCCGTAAAGAAAAGTTAGGGTTTTTTTGTCAATAACTTCTAAAGTTTTAGAGATAGAGTTGTTGCGCTTTTGGCAGCAAATGTGTAGAGATATGTTTTATGCATATTTTGGTTTCTTGTGATTTTGTCCTGCGACCATTTGGGTGGACGTGGCACCTGTTCAAAATTTTGAACTTTTGACATTTTGAACATGCGTGTGACGATAAAAATATTGTAAATATGAAAAACTGATGACGTAGCTCGATTTATCTTTGAAAATAAACAAATCGTGTTCTAACATACCAAATTTTTGAAATTTCCAAAAACTCAAATTTTGGAGTTTTTGGAAAATTTTAAAGTATGGAATTTATAGATGATACAATGTAACTAACACTTTTGTTGTATGGTTGAACACTCTAAGATCGCTCGGAAATGGGTCAAAACGCGTTCAATATTGAACAATTGTTTAACAGTTTTTTGGTTCTAACTTCAAACCGTTAGAGATAGAGCAAAAACGCTTGAAATCCGGGGTCGCGTCTGGGATCGATCCGGAACTTTTTCATTTTACGAAGTTCGCGCTAGCGCTCTAGTAGGATCTGAAATAGGTACTACCCGACTTTTATTTTTGAACGGGTTGTTCAAATTTAAATAGTCTTTACGCAGAAATGTTCGTCCTGTCGAGATCTACATTTCTGAAAAGAGAAAATTAAAATATCTTTATTTGTTCAAAAGTTATAAGAAAAAAACTGTTAGGAAAGACTGGAAACGAGAGTGTTCATCGAATTACTTAAAACAAAATGAGGAAATAATATTTATTTTCTTGCATTACAAAGTTCCCTGGTAATGGTACGCAGGTTTACGTGAAAGTAAAAAGAAAAACCCCCAGAAAAGTTTTATGAGGTTTCCATGTGGACCCGGGAGTAGCCACTCGTTACGACTTTATGGGGTCGTTCACCAGGAATAAAAACCGAAATATGTAATATCTAATGTTTTGATTTGAATTGATGGAAATGTAGTGTTATTAGATAATTCCATAACGATTTTAATTGTAACTAGACGGGGGACTTGGGCGAAGTTAGGTTTGTAAAGTACTAAGCGGACCGAGGGGACTTGGGCAAAGGCAGTTATGTTTGTAACTAAAGTTCTGAGCGGACCGACGGGGGACTTGGCGAGAGGCAGTTAGTTTGAAACCAATAAAGTAAGCAGACAATGTAACTAATACTTTTTGTTTGGTTAGGTTAGGTTAGGATGTTCTCTCCTTGGCGCCCTTATATTAGGTTTCGTAAAGAAAAGTTAGGTTTTTTGTCCATAACTTCTAAAGTTTTAGAGATAGAGCGTTGCGCTTTGGCAGCAATGTAGAGATATGTTTTGCGCATATTTTGGTTTTGTGATTTTGTCCTGCGACCATTTGGGTGGACGTGGCACCTGTTCAAAATTTTGAACTTTTGACATTTTGAACATGCGTGTGACGATTAAAAATATTGTAAATATGAAAAACTGATGACGTAGCTCGATTTATCTTTGAAAATAAAACCTAAATCGCGTGCTCTAACATACCAAATTTTGAAATTTGGGTAATTTTCAAAAACTCAAATTTTGGAGTTTTTGAAAATTTTAAAGTATGGAATTTATAGATGACAATGTAACTAACACTTTTTGTTGTATGGTTGAACACTCTAAGATCGCTCGAAATGGGTCAAACCGGAAGCGTTCAATATTGAACAATTGTTTAACAGTTTTTTGGTTCTAACTTCTAAACCGTTAGAGATAGAGCAAAACGCTTGAAATCCGGGCCCACCTAGGGTGGGTCGCGTCTGGACGATCCGGAACTTTTTCATTTTACGAAGTTCGCGCTAGCGCCTATAGGATCGGAAATAGGTACTACCCGACTTTTATTTTTGAACGGGTTGTTCAAATTTAAATGTCTTTACGCAGAAATGTTCGTCTCGTCGAGATCTACATTTCTGAAAAGAGAAAATTAAAATATCTTTATTTGTTCAAAAGTTATAAGCAAAAAACTGTTAGGAAAGACTGGAAACGAGAGTGTTCATCGAATTACTTAAAACAAAATGAGGAAATAATATTTATTTTCTTGCATGACAAAGTTCCCTGGTAATGGTACGCAGGTTTACGTGAAAGTAAAAAGAAAAACCCCCAGAAAAGTTTTATGAGGTTTCCATGTGGACCCGGGAGGTACTCATAGCCACTCGTTACGACTTTATGGGGTCGTTCACCAGGAATAAAAACCGAAATATGTAATATCTAATGTTTTGATTTGAATTGATGGAAATGTAGTGTTATTAGATAATTCCATAACGATTTTAATTGTAACTAAAGTACTAAGCGGACCGACGGGGGACTTGGGCGAGGGAAAGTTAGGTTTGTAACTACAGTACTAAGCGGACCGACGGGGGACTTGGGCGAAAGGCAGTTAGGTTTGTAACTAAAGTACTGAGCGGACCGATGGGGGACTTGGGCGAGAGGCAGTAAGGTTAGGTTGGTTAGGTTGGTTAGGATGTTCTCTCCTTGGCGCCCTTATATTAGGTTTCGTAAAGAAAAGTTAGCTTTTTTGTCCATAACTTCTAAAGTTTTAGAGATAGAGCGTTGCGCTTTGGCAGCAATGTAGAGATATGTTTTGCGCATTTTTGGTTTTGTGTTTTTGTCCTGCGACCATTTGGGTCGACGTGGCACCTGTTCAAAATTTTTAACTTTTAACATTTTGAACATGCGTGTGACGTTAAAAATATTGTGAATATGAAAAAAACTGATGACGTAGCTCGATTTATCTTTGAAAATAAACCCCTAAATCGCGCGCTCTAACATACCAAATTTTTGAAATTAGGGGGGGTACCCCCCAAAAAAACTAAAATTTTGCAGTTTTTGAAAATTTTAAAGTATGCAATTTATAGATTACAATGTAACTAATACTTTTTGTTTGGTTAGGTTAGGTTAGGATGTTCTCTCCTTGGCGCCCTTATATTAGGTTTCGTAAAGAAAAGTTAGGTTTTTTGTCCATAACTTCTAAAGTTTTAGAGATAGAGCGTTGCGCTTTGGCAGCAATGTAGAGATATGTTTTGCGCATTTTTTGGTTTTTGTGATTTTGTCCTGCGACCATTTGGGTGGACGTGGCACCTGTTCAAAATTTTTAACTTATGACATTTTGAACATGCGTGTGACGTTAAAAATATTGTAAATATGAAAAAACTGATGACGTAGCTCGATTTATCTTTGAAAATAAACCCCTAAATCGCCTGCTCTAACATACCAAATTTTTTGAAATTTGGGTAATTTCAAAAACTCAAATTTTGAGTTTTTGAAAATTTTAAAGTATGGAATTTATAGATGACAATGTAACTTACACTTTTTGTTCTATGGTTGAACACTCTCAGATCGCTCTAAATGGGTCAAACCGGAAGTGTTCAATATTGAACAGTTGTTTAACAGTTTTTGGTTCTAACTTCTAAAACCGTTAGAGATAGAGCAAAACGCTTGAAATCCAGGCCCACCTCTAGGTGGGTCGCGTCTGGACGATCCGGAACTTTTCATTTTACGAAGTTCGCGCTAGCGCCTATAGGATCGGAAATAGGTACTACCCGACTTTTATTTTTGAACGGGTTGTTCAAATTTAAATGTCTTTACGCAGAAATGTTCGTCTCGTCGAGATCTACATTTCTGAAAAGAGAAAATTAAAATATCTTTATTTGTTCAAAAGTTATAAGAAAAAAACTGTTAGGAAAGACTGGAAACGAGAGTGTTCATCGAATTACTTAAAACAAAATGAGGAAATAATATTTATTTTCTTGCATGACAAAGTTCCCTGGTAATGGTACGCAGGTTTACGTGAAAGTAAAAAGAAAAACCCCCAGAAAAGTTTTATGAGGTTTCCATGTGGACCCGGGAGGTACTCATAGCCACTCGTTACGACTTTATGGGGTCGTTCACCAGGAATAAAAACCGAAATATGTAATATCTAATGTTTTGATTTGAATTGATGGAAATGTAGTGTTATTAGATAATTCCATAACGATTTTAATTGCTATAAGTACTAAGCGGACCGACGGGGGACTTGGGCGAGAGTTAGGTTTGTAACTAAGGTACTAAGTGATCCGAGGGGGACTTGGGCGAGGGAAAGTTAGGTTTGTAACTAAAGTACTAAGCGGACCGATGGGGGACTTGGGCGAGAGGCAGTTAGGTTTGTAACAAAGGTACTGAGCGGACCAACGGAGGACTTGGGAGAGGGAAAGTTAGGTTTGTAACTAAAGTACTAAGCGGACCGACGGGGGACTTGGGCGAGGGAAAGTTAGGGTGGTTAGGTTAGGTTAGGTTAGGTTAGGTTAGGTTAGGTTAGGTTAGGTTAGGTTAGGTTAGGTTAGGTTAGGTTAGGATGTTCTCTCCTTGGCGCCCTTATATTAGGTTTCGTAAAGAAAAGTTAGGTTTTTTGTCCATAACTTCTAAAGTTTTAGAGATAGAGCGTTGCGCTTTGGCAGCAATGTAGAGATATGTTTTGCGCATATTTTGGTTTTTGTGATTTTGTCCTGCGACCATTTGGGTGGACGTGGCACCTGTTCAAAATTTTGAACTTTTGACATTTTGAACATGCGTGTGACGTTAAAAATATTGTAAATATGAAAAAACTGATGACGTAGCTCGATTTATCTTTGAAAATAAACCCCTAAATCGCGTGCTCTAACATACCAAATTTTTGAAATTTGGGGGGGTACCCCCCCCAAAAACTCAAATTTTGGAGTTTTTGAAAATTTTAAAGTATGGAATTTATAGATGACAATGTAACTAACACTTTTTGTTTTATGGTTGAACACTCTAAGATCGCTCTAAATGGGTCAAACCGGAAGCGTTCAATATTGAACAATTGTTTAACAGTTTTTTGGTTCTAACTTCTAAACCGTTAGAGATAGAGCAAAACGCTTGAAATCCAGGCCCACCTAGGGTGGGTCGCGTCTGGACGATCCGGAACTTTTTCATTTTACGAAGTTCGCGCTAGCGCCTATAGGATCGGAAATAGGTACTACCCGACTTTTATTTTTGAACGGGTTGTTCAAATTTAAATGTCTTTACGCAGAAATGTTCGTCTCGTCGAGATCTACATTTCTGAAAAGAGAAAATTAAAATATCTTTATTCGTTCAAAAGTTATAAGAAAAAAACTGTTAGGAAAGACTGGAAACGAGAGTGTTCATCGAATTACTTAAAACAAAATGAGGAAATAATATTTATTTTCTTGCATGACAAAGTTCCCTGGTAATGGTACGCAGGTTTACGTGAAAGTAAAAAGAAAAACCCCCAGAAAAGTTTTATGAGGTTTCCATGTGGACCCGGGAGGTACTCATAGCCACTCGTTACGACTTTATGGGGTCGTTCACCAGGAATAAAAACCGAAATATGTAATATCTAATGTTTTGATTTGAATTGATGGAAATGTAGTGTTATTAGATAATTCCATAACGATTTTAATTCCTAGTCCTATGTTCCCAGTATTAGCTGCCCGAATTAAGAAATGCGTAACGGAGACATCTCCTGCTAGCGCACTAAAGGCAAATTGTAGGCAACTACTGCTGGCAAGAAAAGTACGAATGTGTATTTGATTGTTTGCTTTTAACGTTGGAGTTCGTGTAGAACTTGAATTCACATATTTAAAATTCATCTTTGCTAATAAAAGTATAAAAACCGTGTACACTGTAAAAAATGCTGAGTTATTAGAGATTGGACGACAAAGTCGTGTGACTGATAATCACTATAAGCTGAGTGAGTATGTGGGATTAGAATTTGCAGTAAAAATTATAATTACTAGTTGAATTATCTAGTATATCCTCTAAGTTTGGCATCAACTCAAGATCTTGTACTTAGCGATACTAATTATGACATATAAAAAAAGTATCTCATAAGGGTTACCCAGTGGCTGTGGCTATGTACATCATTTTTGTCGCAAGGATGAAATGTTGCCATGTTACTCATAAAGGGCTTCGATAATGTCTCGGGGGGGACTTGGTCGAGAGGCAGTTAGGTTTGTAACCAAGGTACTGAGCGGACCGACGGGGGACTTGGGAGAGGGAAAGTTAGGTTTGTAACTAAAGTACTAAGCGGACCGAGGGGGAAGTTAGGTTTGTAACTACAGTACTAAGCGGACCGACGGGGGACTTGGGCGAAAGGCAGTTAGGTTTGTAACTAAAGTACTGAGCGGACCGATGGGGGACTTGGTCGAGAGGCAGTTAGGTTTGTAACCAAGGTACTGAGCGGACCGACGGGGGACTTGGGAGAGGGAAAGTTAGGTTTGTAACTAAAGTACTAAGCGGACCGACGGGGGACTTGGGCGAGGGGAAGTTAGGTTAGGTTAGGTTAGGTTAGGTTAGGTTAGGTTAGGTTAGGTTTGGTTTGGTTTGGTTAGGATGTTCTCTCCTTGGCGCCCTTATATTAGGTTTCGTAAAGAAAAGTTAGGTTTTTTGTCCATAACTTCTAAAGTTTTAGAGATAGAGCGTTGCGCTTTGGCAGCAATGTAGAGATATGTTTTGCGCATATTTTGGTTTTTGTGATTTTGTCCTGCGACCATTTGGGTGGACGTGGCACCTGTTCAAAATTTTGAACTTTTGACATTTTGAACATGCGTGTGACGTTAAAAATATTGTAAATATGAAAAAACTGATGACGTAGCTCGATTTATCTTTGAAAATAAACCCCTAAATCGCGTGCTCTAACATACCAAATTTTTGAAATTTGGGGGGGTACCCCCCCCAAAAACTCAAATTTTGGAGTTTTTGAAAATTTTAAAGTATGGAATTTATAGATGACAATGTAACTAACACTTTTTGTTTTATGGTTGAACACTCTAAGATCGCTCTAAATGGGTCAAACCGGAAGCGTTCAATATTGAACAATTGTTTAACAGTTTTTTGGTTCTAACTTCTAAACCGTTAGAGATAGAGCAAAACGCTTGAAATCCAGGCCCACCTAGGGTGGGTCGCGTCTGGACGATCCGGAACTTTTTCATTTTACGAAGTTCGCGCTAGCGCCTATAGGATCGGAAATAGGTACTACCCGACTTTTATTTTTGAACGGGTTGTTCAAATTTAAATGTCTTTACGCAGAAATGTTCGTCTCGTCGAGATCTACATTTCTGAAAAGAGAAAATTAAAATATCTTTATTTGTTCAAAAGTTATAAGAAAAAAACTGTTAGGAAAGACTGGAAACGAGAGTGTTCATCGAATTACTTAAAACAAAATGAGGAAATAATATTTATTTTCTTGCATGACAAAGTTCCCTGGTAATGGTACGCAGGTTTACGTGAAAGTAAAAAGAAAAACCCCCAGAAAAGTTTTATGAGGTTTCCATGTGGACCCGGGAGGTACTCATAGCCACTCGTTACGACTTTATGGGGTCGTTCACCAGGAATAAAAACCGAAATATGTAATATCTAATGTTTTGATTTGAATTGATGGAAATGTAGTGTTATTAGATAATTCCATAACGATTTTAATTGTAACTAAAGTACTAAGCGGACCGACGGGGACTCTGGGCGTGACTAAAGTTAGGTTTGTAACCACAGTACTAAAGCGGACCGGACGGGGACTAGAAGAAAGGCAAAGTTAGGTTTGTAACTATAGTACTGAGCGGACCGATGGGGGACTTGGTCGAGAGGCAGTTAGGTTTGTAACCAAGGTACTGAGCGGACCGACGGGGGACTTGGGAGAGTGAGAGTTAGGTTTGTAACTACAGTACTAAGCGGACCGACGGGGGACTTGGGCGAGTTAGGTCAGGTTAGGTTAGCTTAGGTTAGGTTAGGTTAGTTAGGTTAGGTTAGGTTAGGTATTAGGTTAGGTTGGTTAGGTTAGGTTAGGTTAGGTTGGTTAGGTTAGGTTAGGTTAGGTTAGGTTGGTTAGGTTAGGTTAGGTTAGGTTAGGTTAGGTTAGGTTAGGTTAGGTTAGGTTAGGTTAGGATGTTCTCTCCTTGGCGCCCTTATATTAGGTTTCGTAAAGAAAAGTTAGGTTTTTTGTCCATAACTTCTAAAGTTTTAGAGATAGAGCGTTGCGCTTTGGCAGCAATGTAGAGATATGTTTTGCGCATTTTTTGGTTTTTGTGATTTTGTCCTGCGACCATTTGGGTGGACGTGGCACCTGTTCAAAATTTTTAACTTTTGACATTTTGAACATGCGTGTGACGTTAAAAATATTGTAAATATGAAAAAACTGATGACGTAGCTCGATTTATCTTTGAAAATAAACCCCTAAATCGCGTGCTCTAACATACCAAATTTTTGAAATTAGGGGGGGTACCCCCCCAAAAAACTCAAATTTTGGAGTTTTTGAAAATTTTAAAGTATGGAATTTATAGATAACAAGGTAACTAACACTTTTTGTTTTATGGTTGAACACTCTAAGATCGCTCTAAATGGGTCAAACCGGAAGCGTTCAATATTGAACAATTGTTTAACAGTTTTTTGGTTCTAACTTCTAAACCGTTAGAGATAGAGCAAAACGCTTGAAATCCAGGCCCACCTGGGGTGGGTCGCGTCTGGACGATCCGGAACTTTTTCATTTTGCGAAGTTCGCGCTAGCGCCTATAGGATCGGAAATAGGTACTACCCGACTTTTATTTTTGAACGGGTTGTTCAAATTTAAATGTCTTTACGCAGAAATGTTCGTCTCGTCGAGATCTACATTTCTGAAAAGAGAAAATTAAAATATCTTTATTTGTTCAAAAGTTATAAGCAAAAAACTGTTAGGAAAGACTGGAAACGAGAGTGTTCATCGAATTACTTAAAACAAAATGAGGAAATAATATTTATTTTCTTGCATGACAAAGTTCTCCGGTAATGGTACGCAGGTTTACGTGAAAGTAAAAAGAAAAACCCCCAGAAAAGTTTTATGAGGTTTCCATGTGGACCCGGGAGGTACTCATAGCCACTCGTTACGACTTTATGGGGTCGTTCACCAGGAATAAAAACCGAAATATGTAATATCTAATGTTTTGATTTGAATTGATGGAAATGTAGTGTTATTAGATAATTCCATAACGATTTTAATTCCTTAGTCCTATGTTCCCCAGTATTAGCTGCCCGAATTAAGAAATGCGTAACGGAGACATCTCTGCTAGCGCACTAAAGGCAAAATTGTAGGCAACTACTGCTGGCAAGAAAAGTACGAATGTGTATTTGATTGTTTGCTTTTAACGTTGGACTTCGTAGATGTCTCCTGTTCCAGCAATTCCAACCTTTTTAGACTGGAAACATTTTACCGATCTGACTCTTAGTTTATTTCACAAAGGAAGCGGTACATTCTGGCCTTGATTGTAACCATTGTCTTTATTTCTTGACATGAATATTATAGTCCCATAGTTATAAGGCATACAACAATAATTTTCTTGTTATTAATATTAATATGAATAAATATTTGTCAAAAGATAAAATTGATAATTACGACAAATATAGAAACATATATACTGTATAAAAAAATGATCATGATCTTTGTTTACATTGACATCTTACAATACAATTTTTAAACAATATGCATCTATTTACTATAGCTATTATTAGAATCATTACATGAGTCAATCTCCAGGTTGAAAATACATTTTTAATCACTATTGTCATTGTTTGCCCTTGGTTAACACAGTCTTTGTCAACAACATTGTGTGGTGGTTATGCTTCATGTGCTGAGGCCATACCAAAGGGATTCATCTACCTGCCCTGGAATAGTCCATTAATTACAAGTAAAAACAGGTATTTGAGCAGCCCATTGCTCTACTCAGTGCGACATACAGCATACCATGAAAAACATGAGATTTTAAATAAATGCCAACTCTCTTAGGATTCTTACCCTGTGCACGATGTATGCTGTAGGCATATGCTACCTTTTAAGGGGAATTCGAATGCGGACAAAAATATCAGGATGTGACACGTCATTCTTGCCGTCAATCGCAAACGGGGGGAGGAGCACCTGTTTTCCTCGCGATATACCATTCAGCACCTTCACTTCGATAACGTGTAGGCCAATGTTTTGCACTGAGCAAAGTGTGCCGTTGATAATGCCACGCGAGTAGCAGAGATTTGTTGGAATCATGCGTATACAGCATTTTTCTTCAGAGTTAATTTGTGTGGACCCATCCCTGGACGGGATTTATAGTTGATGCTATCTCATCAGGAATGGTTAGGTCGACGTCGTCATCATGAGGGATCATCATTTCTTCTTCTTCTCCAGGACTATGTTCCTTTGGGGTCACCTTTCAAAAATAAGATTGGGCGAGTCGAAATATCACTTCTGGCTGCCCCGGAATGAGATTGTTAATGATGTGCGAGTTTATTTCATCACCCTCTTTATTTCTTGGTGTAAGTATGGCTGATTCCCGGTGTTGAAATTTCCTTCCAAACACTCGTGATATGAGGATCGTCAACGTTGTTTACAAAGTGTTCGTGACTCTTTTGGCGTGGGAATATGCTGGTTTTTGTAGCGTCTAGCTCTGTTCCATAACCCTGGGATAGTGATGGAGTTAGGGCGCATGTTTATCGTTTGGCAGACTTCCGTCGCCTCACTTTCTGGAGCCATTCACCGAATTGGGGGTCCTCTTGGCTCCTGTGGATTTTACGTAATGAATTTGATGATGCTTGAAATGAGTTCCAGCATTGCGGTAATTGAATATGCAATTTTCCTCCACCGACCCCTTCAAGCTGTGGGATTCGTCACCAATTGGTAGAACTTGCTTCTGGAAGTCACCCATGAGGACAAGCACCTTACCTCCGAATTCATCTGTTTGTTTATCTGTTACATATCTTCCAGGCACTTTGTCAGGATAACTTCCAGCTGCCACTTTCTTCATCATGGACAATCTCGTCAATGATGTGTACGCGTCAGCTGCAGCGAGAGTTTCTGCTTTCTGTACTTTGCGAGATTGATCCAGGATCGAGGTTCTTGGTCATCTTCCCTGAGCTTGTGTCGGAATACCGTACGTCGAAGAAGTAGTTTTGGCATCGGGCAGCTCTTACATGGATGCCGTGCCACCCATCGCAGAGCAAACTGTTTTCTTGTTGTAGAGCTGCTGCAAGTCTTCTTTATGGCGTGGGCACAGGTATGTTTTTCCTGATCCTCCAGGCCCAGAGAGGAAAAACACTTTTCTTGTAGTCAAAGGATCGTTAACGGCTGACAGGATATCGGCATACGCTCTGTTTTTGTGTTGGGTCCAGAGTGTCAGATTTCCTCTGTTGTCCGGGAGCATAGATTTTATGGCGGTTGCCAGGGAGTCCTGGTGTTTCATATTACCAAGGTCAATCTTGTCTTTTTCTTCTTCGCCATCTGGCGTCGACGAAAGTCTTCATTGGTGGCTCGAATCTCTGAAACGAGTTCCTTCCGCTGTTCCTCAGCAGTGCCCATATCTTTTGTAATGCCACCTTTTCGCACCCATAATCGAAAGGCGTGTTTCTCTTGAGATTATGTCATCGATCATAGATTCTCCCAATGGGCATTCCGGTAAAGCTCACCTGGGCAATTTTTGGGGTTGTTATGCAGGGGTAACAGCAACAACACGAACAGGAGTCTTTCGTGATCCAGGCGTTCCCCATCTGTTTGGCTTCTTCTAGTGCCGCATTCACCGTATCTTCTGAATACATCAGACCACGTGCGCAACACGCTTCCGTGAACGTATCGTATCGCCTACCTTCAAAGTGCAGGAGGTCTTCGGTAGGAAATTGGGCACTTGACATTAATAGAGGAGTAGATACAGAGCGTATCGATCCATGTTTAGTGCGGACGGAGTAACAGTGCATGATCATTCCAATGGCATTCGACCATGTAGCTTTGGCACCCATCCATTTCCATGCTCCCATCTCCAAAATGTTCAACGACATCACTGGTAAGATAAGCTCAGTTATGGAGTGGATCGGGATTATTTTCATACTCCTGTTCTAGATAGCTCAAAGTATTCTCCAATAATTTGCTCTTGGGTGGATCTTTAGGAGCATTATCCATAGCAGCAGTACTGTCTCCTAGAGATAGAAGAACACATATAAAAATATTAAGGTTGGAAAGCACGTCTTTATGGAGCAGGAAGTAATCATTGCACGAGTACGTACTCTTGTATCAGAACGAAATCCTCTCCTTCAAGGTGTATTGGTAGAATAATCAGATGGTGGGAGAAATAATACAATTTAAAAAATTCATTGTCATTAAAGAATTTTGACATTGCTTCAGTGGTGCCACACATTGTTCGCCATTGTCTTCTGAAATTCTTAGCTCATCCCAGTTATACACGGCCTTTCTCTCCTTCTCTCCTTGCTTTTAAACGAAGGTTGCCATGGTAATTTTTTTGTCTGGAGAACATGTGATTTTTGAACAAATACCTGTGGAATAAAGTTACGGGTGTGTGATTAGAAGTATCACATTAAAATCGTGTCAATGATGTATGTTATTGAACAAATTGTCCCAAATCAGGAAGTACACTGGCTTACGAGAAAAAATCACTGGAATGCTCCGGGTGCTTTTTGCAAAACTCAATGAAATGAGAGCCCCATCTCTCAAGGCATCTTGGTATATGGAATGGAATGATATCACCTTTCATTGTTTATCGGTCTGTCGTGCCCCTTGAAATGACCATGTATGCCCCCTCCCTCCTTCCTTCTCGGATACACTCTATTTGCCGTGGTAATGATACAGTGCTCTCCTGCAGTTTTCTGGGAAAACCACCTTACAAGTTCCATCTGGCCGGTTAATTCCTGCAAGGTGCGTCTGGGTTGGAGCCAGCAGGGGGATGGGATGCAGCTTTCTGTCATTACCAGCTTTTGGAGAGTTGGATCACTAGGAATTTCGGCAGGAAATGCAGAAGGCATTAAATGTGCTCCGGTGTTCTTGGAACGTCCTTCAGGTCTCATATGAAGAAGATAATGTGCAGGTGTGGATTTAAGCTTGCGTGGAAGAAGTGAAACATGTTTGTATCATGTTCGATGCAGGTAACTTATTAGGAAGACAAATTAACGTAGATAATTTTGAATCACTAATACACCTCTTCCCGCGTTAAGTGTTGTCTGCATGCTGCCACATGCTTTCACACAAATTTCGGACAGCTTCTTTGTAGACTCAGCTTTGGTCTATGTCTCTCTACCATTTCACCTGTCTTCGGTTTGTACTAAGGTGGCCCATTGGAGGATGGTGTATTGTTAGGTTAGGTTAGGTTAGGTTAGGTTAGGTTGGTTAGGTTGGTTGGTTAGGTTGGTTAGGTTAGGTTAGGTTAGGTTGAAGAAGAAGATTGAAGAAAGAAGAAGAAAGTAGGTTAGGCTAGGGGTTAGGTTAGATGTTCTCTCCTTGGCAAGCCCTTTATATTAGGTTTCGTAAAGAAAAGTTAGGCTTTTTTGTCAATAACTTCTAAAAGTTTTAGAGATAGAGCGTTGCGCTTTTGGCAGCAATGTAGAGATATGTTTTGCGCATATTTTGGTTTTTGTGATTTTGTCCTATGCGACCATTTGGGTGGGATTTCGGCACCTGTTCAAAATTTTGAACTTTGACATCTTTGAACATGCGTGTGACGGATAAAAATATTGTAAATATGAAAAAACTCCGATGACGTAGCTCGATTTACTCTTTGAAAATAAAACCCCTCAAATCGCGTGCTCTAACATACCAAATTTTTGAAATTTGGGGTACTTCCAAAACTCCAAATTTTGGAGTTTTTGAAAATTTTAAAGTATGGAATTTATAGATGACAATGTAACTAACACTCTCTTTGTTGTATGGTTGAACACTCTAAGATCGCTCTGAAATGGGTCATCAAACTGGAAGTGTTCAATTAGTCATTGAACAATTGTTTAACAGTTTTTTGGTTCTAACTTCTAAAACCGTTAGAGATAGAGCAAAAACGCTTGAAACTGGGCCGGGCCCTACCTTAGCAATGGGTCGCGTCTGACGATCCGGAACTTTTTCATATTTTACGAAGTTCGCGCTAGCGCCTATAGGATCGGAAATAGGTACTTACCTGATTCTTTTATTTTTGAACGGGTTGTTCAAATTTAAATGTCTTTTACGCAGAAAATGTTTCGTCTCGTCGAGATCTACATTTCTGAAAAAAGAGAAAATTAAAATATCTTTATTTGTTCAAAAGTTATAAGCAAAACACTGTTAGGAAAGACTGGTAAACGAGAGTGTTCCATCGAATTACTTAAAACAAAAATGAGGGAAATAATATTTATTTTCTTGCATTACAAAATTCCTGGTAATGGTAAATGCAGTGTTTACGTGAAAGTAAAAAGAAAAACCCCAGAAAAGTTTTATGGAGGTTTCCATGGGACCCGGGAGGCATCGGCGCCACTCATATTAGTTACTACATGACTTTTTAGTGGGGTCGTTCACCAGGAATAAAAAACCGAAATATGTAATAATATCTAATGTTTTGATTTGAATTGATGGGAAATGTAGTGTTATTAGATAATTCGGCATAACGATTTTAATTGTAAACTTAAAGTAACTAAGCGGACCGAGGGGGACTTGGGCGAGGGAAAGTTAGGTTTGTAACTCAAGTACTAAGCGGACCGAGGGGGACTTGGGCGAAAGGCAAAGTTAGGTTTGTAAACTAAAGTACTGAGCGGACTGATGGGGGACTTGGTCGACATTGGTGGCAGTTAGGCTTGTAACCAAACCAAGGCAATTGAGCGGACCGGACGGGGGACTGAAGAGGGAAAGTTAGGCTTTGTAGAAACAAATACTAAAGTGACCAAGTTCGACGGGGACTTATGAAAGGGCGAAAAGGCAGTTAGGGGATGTCTCCTTCTCCTTGGCGCCTCTTATATTAGGTTTCGTAAAGAAAAATTAGGTTTTTTGTCAATAACTTCTAAAGTTTTAGAGATAGAGCGTTGCGCTTTGGCAGCAATGGAGAGATATGTTTTGGTGCATATTTTGGTTCTCTTTGTGATTTTGTCCTGCGACCATTTGGGTGGATCGTGGCACCTGTTCAAAATTTTGAACTTTTGACATTTTGAACATGCGTGTGACGGATAAAAATATTGTAAATATGAAAAACTGATGACGTAAGCTCGATTTATATCTTTGAAAATAAACCCCTAAATCGCGTGCTCTAACATACCAAATTTTGAAATTTGGGTAATTTCCCCCAAAAACTCAAATTCTTGGAGTTTTTGAAAATTTTAAAGTATGGAATTTATAGATGACAATGTAACTAACACTTTGTTGTATGGTTGAACACTCTAAGATCACTCTGAAATGGGTCAAAACCGGAAGCGTTCAATATTGAAACAATTGTTTAACAGTTTTTTGGTTCTAACTTCTAAACCGTTAGAGATAGAGCAAAAACGCTTGAAATCCGGGCCCACCTAGGTGGGTCGCGTCTGACGATCCGGAACTTTTCATTTTACGAAGTTCGCGCTTAGCGCCTATAGGATCGGAAATAGGTACTACCACTGATTCTTTATTTTTGAACGGGTTGTTCAAATTTAACAGTCTTTACGCAGAAAATGTTCGTCTCTGTTTAGAGATCTACATTTCTGAAAAGAGAAAATTAAAATATCTTTTATTTGTTCAAAAGTTATAAGCAAAACACTGTTAGGAAAGACTGGAAACGAGAGTGTTCATCGAATTACTTAAAACAAAAATGAGGAAATAATATTTATTTTCTTCTTGCATTACAAAAATTCCCCTGGTAATGGTACGCAGGTTTACGTGAAAGTAAAAAGAAAAACCCCAGAAAAATGTTTTATGAGGTTTCCATGTGGACTCCGGGAGGTACTCATAGCCACTCGTTACGACTTTATGGGGGTCGTTCACCAGGAATAAAACCGAAATATGTAAATATCTAATCGTTTTGATTTGAATTGATGGAAATGTAGTGTTATTAAGGATAATTCCATAACGATTTTAATTGTAACTAAAGTACTAAGCGGACCGACGTGGGGACTTGGGGCGAGAAAGTTTAGGTTTGCAACTACAGTACTAAGTGGACCGACGGGGACTTAAGAAAAGGGCGTAGCGCAGTTAGGTTTTGTAACTAAAGTACTGAGCGGACCGATGGGGGACTTGGTCGACAGGCAGTTAGGTTTTGTAAACCAAGGTAATTGGAGCGGACCGACGGGGGACTTTGGGGGAGAGGGAAAGCATGGGCTTGTGTAGCTAAAGTACTAAGCGGACCGACGGGGGACTTGAAGGCGAAAGGCAAGCCAGGTTAGGTTGTAAGAAGTTAGGTTAGGTTGTGGGTTAGGCAGTTAGGTTTGGTTTGGTTTGGTTAGATGTTCTTCCTTGGCGCTCCTTATATTAGGTTCTCGTAAAGAAAGAGTTAGGTTTTTTTGTCAATAACTTCTAAAGTTTTAGAGAGTTAGAGCGGTTGCGCTTTGGCAGCAAATGTAGAGATGAGTGTTTTGGTGCATATTTTGGTTTTTGTGGATTTTGTCCTGCGACCTTCATTTGGTGGACGTGGCACCTGTTCAAAATTTTGAACTTTTGACATTTTGAACATGCGTGTGACGATAAAAATATTGTAAATATGAAAAACTGGATGACGTAGCTCGATTTATCTTTGAAAATAAACCCCTAAATCGCGTGCTCTAACATACCAAATTTTTTGAAATTTGGGGTAATTTCTTCCAAAAACTCAAATTTGGAGTTTTTGAAAATTTTAAAGTATGGGAATTTATAGATGACAATGTAATCCAATAACACTTTTTGTTGTATGGTTGAACACTTAAGATCGCTCTGAAATGGGTCAAACCGGGAAGCGTTCAATATTGAACAATTGTTTAACAGTTTTTTTGGTTCTAAACTTCCTAAAACCGTTAGAGATAGAGCAAACGCTTGAAATCCGGGCCCACTCTAGGTGGGTCGCGTCTGGACGATCCGGAACTTTTTCATTTACGTGAAGTTCGCGCTTAAGCGTCATAGGATCGGAAATAGGTACTGACCCGACTTTTATTTTTGAACGGGTTGTTCAAATTTAACAATACTTACGCAGAAATGTTCGTCTCGTCGAGATCTATACATTCTGAAAAGAGAAAATTAAAATATCTTTATTTGTTCAAAAGTTATAAGCAAACACTGTTAGGAAAAGACTGGAAACAGAGAGTGTTCATCGAATTACTTTAAAAACAAAAATGAGGAAATAATATTTATTTTCTGTGCATTACAAAATTCCTGGTAATGGTACGCAGGTTTACGTGAAAGTAAAAAGAAACCCCAGAAAAGTTTTATGAGGTTTCCATGTGGACCCGGAGGTACTTCATAGCCACTGTTGCTGACATGACTTTATGGGGTCGTTCATCAGGAATAAAACCGGAAATATGGTAATTATCTAATGTTTTGATTTGAATTGATGGAAATGTAGTGTTATTAGATAATTCCATAACGATTTTAATTGTAACTCACAAAAAATACCAAGCGGACCGACGGGGGACTTGGGCGAGGGAAAAGTTAGGCTTGTAAACTACAGTACTAAGCGGACCGGACGGGGACTTGGGCGAAAGGCAGTTAGGTTTGTAACTAAAGTACTGAGCGGACCGATGGGGGACTTGGTCGAGAGGCAGTTAGGTTTGTAACCAAGGTACTGAGCGGACCGACGGGGGACTTGGGAGAGGGAAAGTTAGGTTTGTAGCTAAAGTACTAAGCGGACCGACGGGGGACTTGGGCGAAAGGCAGTTAGGATGTTCTCTCCTTGGCGCCCTTATATTAGGTTTCGTAAAGAAAAGTTAGGTTTTTTGTCAATAACTTCTAAAGTTTTAGAGATAGAGCGTTGCGCTTTGGCAGCAAAATGTAGAGATATGTTTTATGCATATTTTGGTTTGTGTGATGATTTTGTCCTGCGACCATTTGGGTGGACGTGTGGCACCTGTTCAAAATTTTGAACTTTTGACATTTTTAGAACATGCGTGTGACGTTAAAAATATTGTAAATATGAAGAAAACTGATGACGTAGCTCGATTTATCTTTTTGAAAATAAACCCGCTTAAATCAACGGGTGTGCTCTAACATACCAAATTTTTGAAATTTGGGGGTACTCTCCTGAAAAACTCCAAATTTTGGAGTTTTTGAAAATTTTAAAGTATGGAATTTATAGATAACAAGGTAATTCAACACTTTTTGTTTTATGGTTGAACACTCTAAGATCGCTTCTAAATGGGTCAAACCGGAAGTGTTCAATATTGAACAATTGTTTAACAGTTTTTTGGTTCTAACTTCTAAACCGTTAGAGATAGAGCAAAACGCTTGAAATCCAGGCCCACCTGGGGTGGGTCGCGTCTGAATTGATCCGGAACTTTTTCATTTTGCGAAGTTCGCGCTAGTTACTGATAGGATCGGAAATAGGTAATTACCTGATTCTTATTTTTGAACGGGTTGTTCAAATTTAAATACTTTACGCAGAAATGCTCGTCTCGTCGAGATCTACATTTCTTGAAAAGAGAAGAATTAAAATTATCTTTATTTGTTCCAAAAGTTATGGGCAAAGCAAACTGTTAGGAAAGACTGGAAACGAGAGTGTTCATCGAATTACTTAAAACAAAATGAGGAAATAATATTTATTTTCTTGCATGACAAAGTTCCCTGGTAATGGTACGCAGGTTTACGTGAAAGTAAAAAAAAAAAAAACTCAGAAAAGTTTTATGAGGTTTCCATGTGGACCCGGAAGGTACTCATAGCCACTCGTTACGACTTTATGGGGTCGTTCACCAGGAATAAAAACCGAAATATGTAATATGTAATGTTTTGATTTGAATTGATGGAAATGTAGTGTTATTAGATAATTCGGCATAACGATTTTAATTCCTAGTCCTATGTTCCTTGTATTAGCTGCCCGAATTAAGAAATGCGTAACGGAGACATCTCTCGCTAGCGCACCAAAAGGCAAATTGTAGGCAACTACTGCTGGCAAGAAAAAAACGAATGTGTATTTGATTGTTTGCTTTTAACGTTGGAGTTCGTGTAGATGTCTCCGTTCAGCAATCCAACCCTTTTTAGACTGAAACATTTGACTTGATCTGACTCTTGGTTTATTTCCTAATAAAGGAAGCGTACATTCTGGCCTTTGATTGTAAATCCATTGTCTTTATTTCTTGACATGAATATAGTCCCATGGCTAGCATACAACAATTTCTCTTGTTATTATTGACATTAAGGAATAAATATTTGTCAAAAGATAAAATTGATAATTACGACAATATAGAATTATATACTGTATAAAAAAATGATCATGATCTTTGTTACATTGACATCTTACAATACAATTTTTTTAAACAATATGCATCTATTTACAGCTATTAGAATCACATGAGTCAATTCCAGGTTGAAAATTACATTTTTAAATTTCATTGTTTGCCCTTGCTAACACAGTTTTGTCAACAACATTGGTGGTGGTTGTTCATGCGTTGAGGCCACCAAAGGGATTCATTCTGCTCTGGAATAGTCCATTAATTACAAGTAAAAACAGGTATTTGAGGCCCATTGCTCTACTCAGTGCGACATACAGCATACCATGTGAAAAACATGAGATTTTAAATAAATGCCAACTCTCTTTAGATTCTTACCCTGTGCACGATGTATGCTGTAGGCATATGCTGGCCTTAAGGGGAATTGAATGCGGACAAAAATATCAGGATGTGACACGTCATTTGCCGTCAATCGCAAACGGGGAGGAGCACTTGTTTTCCTCGCGATATACCATTCAGCACCTTCACTTCTCGATAACGTGTAGGCCAATGTTTTGCACTGAGCAAAGTGTGCCGTTGGATGGGTGCCACGCGAGTAGCAGAGATTTGTTGGAATCATGTACACAGCATTTTTCTTCAGAGCACTCTAGGACCCATCCCCGACGGATTTATAGTTGATGCTATCTCATCAGGAATGGTTAGAAGGTCGACGTCGTCAGTCATGAGGATCATCATTTTCTTCTTCTCCCAGGACTATGTTCCTTTTGGGGTCACCTTTCTCAAAATAAGATTGGGCGAGTCGAACACTTGGCTGCCCCGGAATGAGATTCAAAGTTAATGATGTGCGAGTTTATTTCATCACCCTCTTTATTTCTTGGTGTGGCATGGCTGATTCCCCGGTGTTTGAAATTTCCTTCTGACACTCGTGATATGAGATCGTCAACGTTGTTTACAAAGTTCGTGACTTTAAGTGGGAATATGCTGGTTTTTGTAGCGTTCAGCTCTGTTCCATAACCCTGGGATAGTGATGGAGTTAGGCGCATGTTTATCGCTTCTTGCAGATCCGTCGCCTACTTTCTGGAGCCATTCACCGAATTGTGGGTCCTCTTGGGCTCTGTGGATTTTGCATGAATTTGACATGTTGAATGAGTTCCAGCTGCGGTAATTGAATATGCAATTTTCCCTCCACCGACCCTTCAAGCTGTGGATTCGTCACAATTGGTAGAACTTGCTTGAAGTCACCCATGAGGACAAGCACCTTACCTCCGAATTCATCTGTTTGTTTATCTGTTACATTCCTCAGGCACTTGTCGATAACTTCCAGCTGCCACTTTTTCATCATGGACACCTCGTCAATGATGTGTACGTCAGCTGCAGCGAGAGTTTCTGCTTCTGTACTTGCGAGATTGATCCAGGATCGAGGTTCTTGGTCATCTTCCCTGAGCTGTGTCGGAATACTGCATGTCGAAGAAGTAGTTTTTGGCATCGGGCAGCTCCATGGATGCCGTGCCACTCCACGCAGAGCAAACTTGTTTTCTTGTTGCAGAGCTGTTGCAAGTCTTCTTTATGGCGTAAGTAAGGTATGTTTTTCCCGATCCTCCAGGCCCAGAGAGGAAAAACACTTTTCTTGTAGTCAAAGGATCGTTAACGGCTGACAGGATATCGGCATACGCCTGTTTTTGTGTTGGGTCCAGAGTGTCAGATTTCCTCTGTTGTCCGGGAGCATAGATTGGCGGTTGCCAGGGAGTCCTGGTGTTTCATTACCATGGTCAATCTGTCTTTTTCTTCTGCCATCTGCGTCGACGAAAGTCTTCATTGGTGGCTCGAATCCTCTGAAACGAGTCTCTTCTGCCGTTCCTCATAGTGCCTTATATTTTGTGTAATGCCACTCTTTTCGCACCCATAAATCGAAAGGCGTGTTTCTGAGATTATGTCATCGATCATAGATCTCCAATAGCTGCATTCTAAAGCTCACCTGCATTTTTTGGGGTTGTTATGCAACAGCAACAACACGAACAGGAGTCTTCGTGATCTGTGGCGTTCCCATCTGTTTGGCTTCTTCTAGTGCCGCATTCACCGTATCTTCTGAATAAGATTAGACCACGTGCGCAACACGCTTCCTGTGAACGTATCGTATCGCTCACCTTCAAAGTGCAGGAGGTCTTCGTAGGAAATTGGGCACTTGACATTACGAGGAGTAGATACAGAGCGTATCGATCCATGTTTAGTGCGGATGGAGTAACAGGCATGATCATTCCAATGGCATTCGACCATGTAGCCGGCACCCATTTTCCATGCTCTCATCTAAAATGTTCAACGACATCACTGTAAGATAGCTCAGTTATGAGTGGATCGTTATTTTCATACCCTGGTTCTAGATAGCTCAAAAGTATTTTAATAATTTGGTTCTTGGGTGGATCTCTTGTGTTACTATCCATAGCAGCAGTACTGTCTCCTAGAGATAGAAGAAACACAGTTATAAAAATATTGTTGGAAAGCACGTCTTTATGAGCAGGAAGTAATCATTGCACGAGTACGTACCTTGTATCAGAACGAAATCCTCTCCTTCAAGGTGTATTGGTAGAATAATCAGATGGTGGGAGAAATAATACAATTTAAAAAATTCATTGTCATTAAAGAATTTTGATTATTGCTTCAGTGGCACACATTGTTCGCCATTGTCTTCGAAATTCTAGCTCATCCCAGTTATACACGGCCTTTCTCTCTCCTTGCTTAATTATGCTGCCATGGTAATTTTTTTGTCTGAGAACATGTGATTTTTGAACAAATACCTGTGAATAAAGTTACGGGTGTGATTAGAAGTATCACATTAAAATCGTGTCAATGATGTATGTTATTGAATAAATTGTCCCAAATCAGGAAGTAATACTTACGAGAAAAAATACTGGAATGCTCCGGTGCTTTTGCAAAACTCAATGAAATGAGAGCTCCCATCTCTCAAGGCATCTTGGTATATGTGGAATGATATCACCATTGTTTATCGGTCTGTCGTGCCCCTGCATCACCATGTCTGCCCCGTCTCTCCTTCTGGGATACACCCTATTTGCCGTAATGTCAGTGCTCTCCTGCAGTTTTCTGGGAAAACCACCTTTACAAGTTCCATCTGGCCGGTTAATCCTGCAAGGTGCGTCTGCTTGGAGCCGCAGGGGGATGGATGCAGCTCTTCATTACCAGCGTTTTTGGAGAGTTGGATCACCAGGAATTTCGGCAGAAATGAAGGCATTAATAGGTTCTGGTGTTCTTGGAACAACCTCAGGTCTCATGAAGAAGATAAAGGTGCAGGTGTGGATTTGCTGTGTGGAAGAAGCACATGTTTGTATCTTCAGTTCGATGCAGGTAACTTTATTAGAAGACAAACACGAGATAATTTGGAACACTAATACACCTTCCCAAGCGTTAAGTCTGCAGACATATGCTTTCACACAAATTTCGGACAGCTTCTTTGTGACTCAGCTTCGGTCTATGTCTCTCTACCATTCACCGTCTTCGGCTGGTACTAAGGTGGCCCATTGAGGATGGTGTACGGTGGAGAAGCACGCACAACAGTGGCAGTAGGTGAAATGTGTGTGGGCTGTGCACACAACAGTGGGGCTGTCCTATTTATGAATGGAGGGGTGTATCCAGACTTAACGGCAGTTGGTGTACCGTGTGGGTTAATTACTTACTGTTTTTTTGAAACTCTGTCACTCCAACCCAACCGGTGACTCTTCCAAGAATTTGTTTGCTTACAACATCATTTATCAGGCTGTTGACTCGCATCTGGAAACTCCTGGTCGCGAGATCTGGCCTCCAATACACGTAGTTGCGTCCCAGCCCTTCTCTTTGCAGCTCTTCCACGATCTCTTTGTTTGATGGGTCCAGGGTAAGAGTAATCATCCACGTTGGATCACCCACTTTTTTGTGAATGGCCAGTGAAGTAAGAAAGCAAACTCGCATGTGCCGGAAACCTCCTGGAAATGACGCAGGGAGGATGGCACAGTATCCTACTCTTTTTCTGTCCTCGGCGGCTAGTGTTTCCAAAACCTCATAAACCTGCCGCCTGCTAGCCAGAAAACAGTTGTCTTGGATTTTTGCGTAGTATGCTAGTTTTTCCTCTTCCATTTTGAGTGCCGCCTGTATTGCATATTCCAAAGTCAAACGTTGTGCATAATGCAGAGGATTAAATTGTCCCTCTCGAACCATAAATCTATTTGCATAATACGCTTGGATTGAATCGTGTTTGTGCTTGTGATTGTCGTCAACAGACCACTCTTCTTCCTTAGCTGCTACACTTGCGTTCGTCCGCGTTCTGTGGCCTTCACGGTAGTTGAAATAACTGTCTTCTCCGTGCAGATGTATGAGTGGGTACAACATCACGTCCAGCAGTGGGCGTTTTCTTCCGATCACATGTTGGTTTCGCTGGAATGGTTCTGCGTTTGGTTGGGCATCATCGTTTTGTTTGCTACCGTCACTTTCAGTATCAGCTTTACAGTGTATGACAAAGTCGTGTCCTTCGTTCGCTGTGAGACTTGTGAATACACCACACAGAGATGAACCAATCGGCGGAACAAGAATGCTGTTTCTTCTAGTGTACTGAATATCAGAAACGTACTCTCGATCAATGCCATAGTAAGTAGGGTGCCGTCTGGGATTGATAACTACATGGGCATTACTCACTTCCGGATTTGTTCGCATGGCCTCGCCAGCGGTAACCAATGCTCGGCAGTATGGGTTGCTCTCACGCAGATATTTCTCTAGGTCCTCCATGACAGTGGCATCGAGTTTTGACGAGTACTCTGTAAAGGTAAGTCGACGAGCCGCCGCCTCCCTGTAATCAGGTAGGAGGAACACATGGGTGCCACTCTGGTATTTATCTCTCTCATCTGTTGGAAACGCATGCCCCTGGTACGTGAGTTTGCCAGCACAATAAAGCATTTTTAAGCCATAGTGATTGTGGAACTTTCTTTTCACAATGGGATGCGCCATGGCAAAAGACGTGTTGAAATTCCTGATGTTTGCTCTAAAGTGCCGAGCTCTGAAATTTTTTCCAACGTACAAGTCCTTGATGTGCGCGGCCGGTTCCTTGAATTCTGCTTGCGGTGGCGCCCTGATGTTTCCGTTGACTCCACAGCAAATTGATGGGTTATGGGTGTTCTTTTGCGTTGCTCTGCCTATAAGTTTTTCTGCGGCCCAGAAAAGAGCACCGCAGCCAGTCGTTCCTCGGTTGCATTTGATCGACATGCTCCCATAATCAAGAGGATTGGATGTCCCTTGTTCGCCGCGACATGTCAGTGCCCACATGTAGTGGGTTGTCCTTTGTTGGGTTTGGATGTTCTCTCCTTGGCGCCCTTATATTAGGTTTCGTAAAGAAAAGTTAGGTTTTTTGTCCATAACTTCTAAAGTTTTAGAGATAGAGCGTTGCGCTTTGGCAGCAATGTAGAGATATGTTTTGCGCATTTTTTGGTGTTTGTGATTTTGTCCTGCGACCATTTGGGTGGACGTGGCACCTGTTCTAAATTTTTAACTTTTGACATTTTGAACATGCGTGTGACGTTAAAAATATTGTAAATATGAAAAAACTGATGACGTAGCTCGATTTATCTTTGAAAATAAACCCCTAAATCGCGCGCTCTAA
>CM066259.1:251561-386561 GCA_033675135.1 Frankliniella intonsa
AATCATATGGAATTCATCCACGACAATGAGACCAATATTTGGCCCAGTCTGCGTCTGAGCCTGTGCCTGTGCATCTTGTTGTTTCATGATATTTCTCCACACGGCACCGGCTTTTTCAAATGTGCAAACAAACACTGTTCGCATCCTGGTACTGCGAGTGGGAACAGGAAGCCTACCTCTCGGTCCTGCATACACCTCCACCGCAAAGCTGACTATTCCCATGGCTGTAAGTCTGCTGGCGAGCAGCTGCAGTTCTCTCGACTTTTCGTCAACCAGCGAAATGTAGGGGAGGGCGAGAACTGCATCTTTCTTGTCAATGAGAACAGTCCGCAACATGAGAATGTAGGCCACGAGAGATTTTCCACCACTGGTTGGCGCAAGCACAAGGCAGTTTTTCTTCGCTTCGTGTTGGAAGATGTATTCCTGGAGCATGTCATTTTGCCATGGGCGCAAGTGTTTGATGCCAAAGATTTCACATACAGCAATACTAACTTTCGACCCTAGGCCAAAAAACTCATCGCTATCTTTGTCGAGGACGGTGGTTCCTGTTCGGCTGACAGCATGGCACATGCTTCTCACAGTGAGCATCCTCTCCTCACCTTTACAATACAATAGGTATCGGTCGTTGTCATCAACCTGCCCAGACTGTTCAGTGGCCATGTCAAGCAGCCCCAAACCACGTTCACGGGCAGACACTTCTTGACGAACCGAGTTCTGGGCGTTGAAAATTCCTTGAGTGCAGGTGGCCGTAGTCTGCAAAGAAAGAGAGATGTAATTGGGCTGTGATGCGGAAGAAGGGGATCAGTCTAATATGCACACTTTTCAGGAAATCAACAAAACTATTTGCAAACAACTTTTTAAAAATATTATTATATTAATGGAATGTATTTTAATCAAGTATATTACTGTCACATTGTATATTTTTAATGTCACGTTCCTCCATGGAGATATAGGACTTAGCTCCTTTTGACTAACGTGACATACAGAGACAAGTCAACTCTTTTTACATCATGAGAATTTAGATATATATCATTGGAAGATTGGCATAAGGGGATAAGTCAACTTAATTTTTTTTGGATGAGATGCAGAAGGAGCTAAGTCAACACAACTTATTGTGCACGAGGAGATAAAGGAGATAAGTCGATACATTCACTGTTATCTTAAAGGCGACAATATTCATGTTCTCTTGTGGCAACAAACTTTGAAAGGGCGACTTCTTTTTTTTGTCGCCTGAAATAAGGCGACATTTGAAATGTTGCCTTAAAACAAGGCAACATGTTTGTTGCCAATAAGAATTCAGCAATACTACATTTAAATGATTATGAATCATTTACTGTAAGTCTTAATGAAAAGTATAAGAAATTAATAAGGCTGCACAATGATATGCATACAGAATATTTCTGTTGAGTTGCAGTTCTATATATATTCTCAAACTGTGCAAGAGGGAATAAGTCAACAAAACTTTTTTTCACCAATGCATTAAAGAGGGTTACGTCTTATTAACTCTTTTTGCTTTGGTTAAAATTTGATGATTTTGGGGATAAGTTGCTTCACATATTAACTGTACATTACAAGTTAAGTCGACTTAACTCCTTTTTCAAACCTCAATATCTCCTATCCTATGGGATATTTTCCTCTAATATTTGGTGGGCAGATGCAGACTGATATATATTATTACATGCCATAAATATCTCATTTTGGGGGAAAGTCACCTTAGATGGCGCTCATTAAATTACTGGTTTAGACCAGGTAGTTAAAGAAACACTTATGGAGACAATTTACCAGTGCAGAAGTCACCTCCACCTTCCTCCTTTTCGACGGAGAAGAGAGCAAGACATTGGAATCAAGTAGGGAAGAACCACTGATAGCTTCAGCACCATCCTTCTGTGAGAGTGATACTGTTTGAAGGGTGGCCCTTACTAAACTCGTGTCAGATTTTTCCTGCTTATCATCTCCTGAGAATCATCAAAAGGAAACAAATAATGGAAGGGGGAACATTGCATCAAGCAGGAACTCAGGTTCAGGTGCTTCCCTGCCAGCACTGTTAACAAGTACGAGTACCCAAAAATTCATGAAAGGTAGAGGTATGGCACTTACCTGCAACTGACTGATGATCTACTTCCTGGGACTTCGGAATGTCCTCAACAGACTGCTGTAACTGATTACCACGAAGCTGATCTTTCAAAAGATTTCTGACTTCCCTGTCGGACAGCGCATCCCCAGCCTGAGTGGTTAAGTCCTTCCTTGGGAGTAGTTTGCCTGAAATATAATAAATAAAGAGCAGAAGATGCCTGCATTTTGAAATGACCTCAGGATACATATACACCTCATTGTATGCCCCTAAGGTGAGGTTAAGCTGAAATGGCCATCACCATAATTGAAAATATGAAATATTGGGGATAAAGGTGAATATGAAAAAGTATGTCAGTAAGCCAACAAAGCGATAATGGTGGTTTTTGTCCGAATTGCCCTTTTTGCATTGATGAAGGTAGCATACCTGTCTTGTTGTTTGCCCGAGGGCCTCTGGCGAACAGTTCTTCGTCACTTTCACTGTCATGGGAATAAATAGGCAGTTTCCTGGCTGATCCCACCTTTGCCTTCTGAGACCCAGCCTGCTTCTTCAAAGTGCCTATCATGTGCCTGGAGAACAAGTCATCGTCTGAACTGGACGACATGATGTGGTCGTTTAGATGCACCTGTAAAAATTGATAAGACCTGGTTCAGGATTACTTTCGAAACGGCAACAAGTTCAGATTTGTCAATAGTCGTCAGGTATATTAGTTTAAAAGTCAAGTTTCACAATTAACAGGGTTATTTCGCAGACCGAAGGGCAAGCACTACAGGACTGACGTTTTGCTATTCAAGTATTACAAGTAGCTACTCATTCCACAGATATTATGGTTAGGGTTGACAGATAGGTTGTGAACTGCATTCAGTCGCACAGACTTGTAACCTCCAGTGTTCGTTGTTCGTTATTAAAGGAAATTGAAATTAGTAAACGGATTACAAAGAAAAATTTAAGTACTATGATGAATACGCGTGAAACAATTTTATGGATATCCAAAACGTAGGGTTAGGATATGGGAAGCAAAAAAATAATGTTTTCGTTCCAACAGACAGGCTATGTGAGGTCATTTGGTTTTACTGACGTTTCACCCGAGTCGTGTTTAACCCTTTTCACTAATGAAAACCTTACACACTTGACTGAAGAGGGTGATTCTGACTAATTGTAATAAGCGGATGGCACTTCTAGCACACTGGTGAACAAGATACCACAAGGGGGGGGGGGGGGCTTCTTCTTTTTTGGCCTCTTGCCGACGCAGTAAGCCAGTGGTAAGATACCACAAGGCCCCGACCCGACACTCGGTTGTTCCGCCCGGCAGCCGCGCACCCGTTTGCTGCCAACATGACAGTACTGAAGTGATTACCGAAAGACATGATGTTACCTTTCTTGAATTCTTTTCTACAACAACTCATTTCACGAGATTTTGACACGAGTACATTCAGTCATTTCGGCCCAATGTACACCCCTGGGAACTCGGCAACACCAGCCTTTAGCATAGGCTCGACTTAGAAAAATTCGGCGCCGCGGCCAAAATGGTTCAAACGTTCTACAAAGCGCGACATCACTCACTAGCAGATCACGCCTCGACAACATTCACTCGCAACTCACACCTCGACACCAGTCACTCGCATTTCACGCCTCGACGTCACCTACTCGCATTTTACGCGTCGACGTCACTAAATCACACACTCACGCCGCAACATCACTCACTCGCAACTCAAGCCTCGACAACATTCACTCGCAACTCACATCTCGACAACACTCACTCGCAATTCACGCCTCGACGTCACTTACTCGCATCTCACGCGTCGACGTCACTTACTCGCATCTCACGCGTCGACGTCACTCACTCGCAACTCACTCGCAACTCACTCTCAACTCACGCCTCGACATCACCCTCAGCCACTCAAACAAAAAGCGACGACCTCATTCACCCTCATTCATATCACTTTCACACAATTTCAGCCACCCTTCCCAACATCTCTAGTCCACGACACTTTTTATTCCCCCCCTCATTTTCAAAACTTTCCTCTAATCCCCAACTTCTTCAAATATTCATATTATCAAACAATCAAATACCTCCTCATTTCACGCCAACACTTCTCATATAACACATCTATATTCCATTACTTCACACACATCTCTCTATTCCCAACAAATTCTTCAGCCAAGATACTATCTCCACTCCACAACTTTCCACTTTCAATATTCCAGCATTTCATCCCAACAACTCTCTTCATATTTATCCAGACACATCTCGCATCCAAACTACTCTAGAAAATAAATATACACATTTCTCTTTACTCAAACATACACTAATCCATCATCACAATTCACTAAACATCTCACAAATTTTCAAAAATAAAATTCTTAACCACTCCACGCCGAGATACATCACCACTTTCAAAATAAATAAAATCTACTCCATATCCGATAACATCAATCATTTTTATTTTCAGACAAAAATATATATATCTCAACAAAACAACCCAAAAAAACCTAACGCCAAGTTCCCTCTCGTACAAGCAAGAACTCAGCACCATCCCCATCACAGTTCCAATTTCTTCAAGCAAAAATTCAACTTCAAAAACAAATCTTAACACTCCACAACCCTACATCCCAAAAATCCAAACAAACCAACTCCGTCTCTCAAGATAACTCTCTCAAAATAAATATCTATTTTCAATATTAATATTTTCCTACTCCCTTCACCAACTCACCAACACGTTACTAGCATTTCCTAATCATTTCCTACCACATTTCATCCAAATTATCTTCCATTTTCCACTAAAATTTTAACACGTACCACTACCTCTCTACAAGCTTCGAACAGAATCCATCCAAATTATACAATAACCTTTTTCTCTTTCTCTACAACCCTGCTCTTATTCATTCTCGAAATATTTCGACCACACTACAAATTACCACTCCTCTTAATTTTCAATCTTTTTTATTCAAACGATCCTATTCAAAACAACCTAAAATAACCTAACCTAACCATCCTCTCATCCGAATTCCTTCTCCAATTACTTCTCGAGATATTCCAACTCTCGTCGCAATTCCCTCTACAATTAATTCTCGAGATATTCCAACTCTCGTCCGCATTCATTCTCTAATTAATTCTCGAGATATTCCAACTCTCGTCGCAATTCCCTCTACAATTAATTCTCGAGATATTCCAACTCTCGTCCGCATTCATTCACTAATTAATTCTCGAGATATTCCAACCCTCATTAGAATTCCACCCTCGTCCAAACTCCATCTCCATTCAACTCAAATTCAAAACAACCTAAATTAACCTAACCTAACCTTCCTCTCGTCCGAATTCCCTCTCTAATTAATTCTCGAGATATTCCAACTCTCGTCCGAATTCCAACTCCACTCTCCATTCAAATCCTAAACAAAACAACCTAAATTAACCTAACCTAACAATCTCTCAACCAACAACCTCCCTAAACCCTCATTCAATCTCTCCCCTAACTAACCTAACCTAAACAGCCTGGCCAATCCCAACTGGCCTGGCCTATCCTAACTTCACAGCCTGGCCCTAACAACCTGGCCTGGCCTGGCCTGGCACAACGCAGCCAACCTAACCTAACTCGCAACCTGTCAGCCTAACCTAACCTAACCCAACCTGGCACTAACCACTTTCACAACTCCTGGCCTAGCTAAGCCACAACCTAACACACAAACCTGACACCTAATCCTAATCCTAACTGCTTCAACACAACCTAAGCCTAACCAACCTGCCTTACAACACAAGCCTAACACAACCTAGCTACAACACAACCAGCCCCAGGCCTAAACCTAACCTACAACTCACAAACACAACCAAGCCAAGCCAGCCAAGCCAAACCAAACCCAGACCAACTAACCGCTAAGCCTAACCTAACCTAACTTAGCCTAACCCCTAACCTAACCTAACCTAACCTAAAACCTCGCCCAAGTCTTCTTCCCTAACCTAACCTAACCTAACCTAACCTAACCTAACCTAACAGTTTTTTTCTTATAACTTTTGAACAAATAAAGATATTTTAATTTTCTCTTTTCAGAAATGTAGATCTCGACGAGACGAACATTTCTGCGTAAAGACATTTAAATTTGAACAACCCGTTCAAAAATAAAAGTCGGGTAGTACCTATTTCCGATCCTATAGGCGCTAGCGCGACCTTCGTAAAATGAAAAAGTCCCGGATCGTCCAGACGCAACCCACCCCAGGGCCTGGATTTCAAGCGTTTTGCTCTATCTCTAACGGTTTAGAAGTTAGAACCAAAAAACTGTTAAACAATTGTTCAATATTGAACACTTCCGGTTTGACCCATTTAGAGCGATCTGAGAGTGTTCAACCATAAGACAAAAAAATTGTTAGTTACATTGTCATCTATAAATTCCATACTTTAAAATTTTCAAAAACTCCAAAATTTGAGTTTTTGGGGGGGGTACCCCCCCAAATTTCAAAAATTCGGTATGTTAGAGCACGCGATTTAGGGGTTTATTTTCAAAGATAAATCGAGCTACGTCATCAGTTTTTTCATATCTACAATATTTTTAACGTCACACGCATGTTCAAAATGTCAAAAGTTAAAAATTTTGGACAGGTGCCACGTCCACCCAAATGGTCGCAGGACAAAATCACAAAAACCAAAAAATGCGCAAAACATATCTCTACATTGCTGCCAAAGCGCAACGCTCTATCTCTAAAACTTTAGAAGTTATGGACAAAAAACCTAACTTTTCTTTACGAAACCTAATATAAGGGCGCCAAGGAGAGAACATCCTAACCTAACCTAACCTAACCTAACCAAACCAAACCAAACCAAACCTAACCAAAACCAAACCAAACCAAACCAAACCAAACCAAACCTAACCTAACCTAACCTGACCCTAACCTAACCTAACCGAACCTAACGTAACCTAACCTAACCTAACCCAACCAACCTAACCAACCTAACCAACCTAACCTTACTGCCTCTCGCCCAGTTCCCCCGTCGGTCCGCTCAGTACCTTAGTTACAAACCTAACTGCCTCACGCCTAAGTCCCCCGTCGGTCCCCTTTGTTGTTTCGTTACAAACCTCACTTTCCCTCGCCCAAGTCCCCCGTCGGTCCGCACTGCCTCACGCCCAAGTCCCCCGTCGGTCTACACGAACTCCAACGTTAAAAGGAAACAATCAAATACACATTCGTACTTTTCTTGCCAGCAGTAGTTGCCTACAATTTGCCTTTAGTGCGCTAGCAGGAGATGTCTCCGTTACGCATTTCTTAATTCGGGCAGCTAATACTGGGAACATAGGACTAGGAATTAAAATCGTTATGGAATTATCTAATAACACTACATTTCCATCAATTCAAATCAAAACATTAGATATTACATATTTCGGTTTTTATTCCTGGTGAACGACCCCATAAAGTCGTAACGAGTGGCTATGAGTACCTCCCGGGTCCACATGGAAACGTCATAAAACTTTTCTGGGGGTTTTTCTTTTTACTTTCACGTAAACCTGCGTACCATTACCAGGGAACTTTGTAATGCAAGAAAATAAATATTATTTCCTCATTTTGTTTTAAGTAATTCGATGAACACTCTCGTTTCCAGTCTTTCCTAACAGTTTTTTTCTTATAACTTTTGAACAAATAAAGATATTTTAATTTTCTCTTTTCAGAAATGTAGATCTCGACGAGACGAACATTTCTGCGTAAAGTATTTAAATTTGAACAACCCGTTCAAAAATAAAAGTCGGGTAGTACCTATTTCCGATCCTAAAGGCGCTAGCCCGAACTTCGCAGAATGAAAAAGTTTCGGATCGTCCAGACGCGACCCACCCGAGGTATACCTGGATTTCAAGCGTTTTGCTCTATCTCTAACGGTTTAGAAGTTAGAACCAAAAAACTGTTAAACAATTGTTCAATATTGAACGCTTCCGGTTTGACCCATTTAGAGCGATCTTAGAGTGTTCAACCATAAAACAAAAAGTATTAGTTACATTGTAATCTATAAATTGCATACTTTAAAATTTTCAAAAACTCCAAAATTTTAGTTTTTTGGGGGGGTACCCCCCCTAATTTCAAAAATTTGGTATGTTAGAGCCCGCGATTTAGGGGTTTATTTTCAAAGATAAATCGAGCTACGTCATCAGTTTTTTTCATATTCACAATATTTTTAACGTCACACGCATGTTCAAAATGTTAAAAGTTAAAAATTTTGAACAGGTGCCACGTCGACCCAAATGGTCGCAGGACAAAAACACAAAAACCAAAAAATGCGCAAAACATATCTCTACATTGCTGCCAAAGCGCAACGCTCTATCTCTAAAACTTTAGAAGTTATGGACAAAAAAGCTAACTTTTCTTTACGAAACCTAATATAAGGGCGCCAAGGAGAGAACATCCTAACCTAACCTAACCTAACCTAACCTAACCTAACCTAACCTAACCTAACCTAACCTAACCTAACCTAACCTAACCAAACCAAACCAAACCAAACCAAACCAAACCTAACCTAACCTAACCTAACCTAACCTAACCTAACCTAACCTAACCTAACCTAACCTAAATATTCGTCTTAGTAACTCCCTACCAGGTCCCAGCCCCACGACCAAAGACAAGCGAGAAATACTGCCGTGAAGTTAGGGATGGGGTCTAGATCCACGAGGGTTTCAAAATTAGCGGCGCTCTAAGTGAGGAACACCTCCTGGGGTTTCAGATTTAGTGCTTAACTGTATTTTGATCCAGCTCCAGTGCGGCCGCCACGGCGCTACTCCGTACTGCCTGTTCCCCACTGAGCGGGGACCATGACGCTACCCCCTGCTGCAAGCTCTCCTCCGTCTTCTGCTAAGATCACTTGTCCGGCACTACTCCCTGCATCCGACTCTGTTGGCGTCGTTTGCTGCTGATCGCGGTACTCCGCGCGCGGGTCCTGGGGAGAGGCGAGGGGCGGGGGGCGGGAGGAGGGGGGGGGGTAGACTTTTGTTTAGAATACAACCAGTTTCTTCCACTCCCGTTTGATACTTCTGCCTTGGAAAAACCCACTCCTCGGAATCCCACTGCTCAAAACGTAATTTTGTTGCTAAGCTGTAAAGTCCGGAAGTCTTAAAACTGTCATTTCGGGTATTTTCGAGATTTTTCAGCGCACTCAATAGAACAAAAAATTCTCTTTCGATTGATGCATGGGCCTTACAATCACGATACTCAACGATACAAACTTGTTCCGCTTGAGTGGCGGTGAGATACCGGATCCCATCCGAACACCGCCTGGGGGCGGGACGGATCGGACATAGAGTAAAAAGCGACCATTCAGTGGCGCGAGTGTAGGGGGCGCAAAGTGGGGCTTATCAGCGAGTACCGCGGCAACAATTTGGAGATTGGGTCCTGGTGACCGCCTGACGCGGGGAACCACGGCCACACCGGTTGGGAAGGGCTGCTAGCAGCCTCGCGCACCTGAGCGCTGTGGAGCCCCTACCCTGACGGGAGGAAAAGGACAAGAGGAGGGAAGGAGAGGGGGAGAGGTGGGTGGTGGAGAGGTTGTGAGGGGGTTGGCATCCCCTGCTGGTCCCCGGTGTCCGGTAACTCTCTATTACCTGAGCGTGTTTTCCGACCGTCGCCGACATAGTGGCGGTAATGCGAGGGGAGGGGGGGGGGGGCGTGCCGTCCCCGTCCCGCCCCTTGCGCGCTGCGGCTGTACCCTGCATGAAAAGGTGCCGCCGCCGCCACAGCAGCGTCCACCGCTCGGGCCGACCGTTACGGGTGGAGGGGGAGGGGAGGTTAAAATATTTCCATCCCACCATAGTGTGAGCGGTTCTGAGAACAACGCCCAGCCTGAGGAAGGCACCCTGCGTGCCCCACCCTGCATTTCCTGTGTTTCAAGTCTTTCTTTTAACAGAATATTTTCATTTCTTAAGGTCAAACACTCTGCTTCTAGATGTTTTCTTTTGTTATTGGCTTCTCTGTGAAACAAAGAAAAAGTCCATATGGTAAATTTAATTAGCAAACTATACATGAGAACAGGTAAATTCTAAATCGACAACTCACTGCACATGATTTTGGTTTTCATCATTTTCTACGCCTGAAATTCAAAAAAATTAAAATACTGACATTTCAGACGAACAAAGTAAAACAAAAACTTTGATAAATCTACTAAATGACAGGCTTAGATGACTACACAGCGAGGACTTACACGTATGCGTAAAATTGCAACCCTCCGACACAAAAACGTTTTCCTTTATTTTCAAATGAAACTAGGCCTGACATCCACTTAAACATAACAGACAATCGTTATCATCATGATCATAACAGTGCAATAAAAATTATTGAAGCCACACAAAAAAGACAACAGACAAAAAAAGGAGGCACATACCCCGACCTTGCACTGCACCTCATATGGGCATTTGAATATTTTAAAATTTTGTTTTTTTTTGCATTCCGTGCGGGTTTTTACACTATATTTGTGCTGTAATTTGCTTTGAAATTCATCCCACGAAGCCCACCGGCCTCCCTTTGCCAATTGACCTTCCTAAATTTAAAAAAAAATTAAATTAAATTTACAAACAAAGTGCAAAGGACCTCATAGTGCTTCTACAATTTTGTGAACTTAAGGCGCCCCCACACTGAACTCCTCTGACAGCACGAAAATTTGGTACCAGGAATTTAATTCTTGCCTCCGCCTGCGCTCCGGCTGGCTCTCCGGGTAGGCCGCCATCATTACACACGTGGATGGCGGGCTGGCCTATCCAGTGTGTCGCAGGCGCTCTCAGTAGCTCCGCCTCGGGAATGTCCATTGTGGGGGCGCCATAACTACACAGCATTTTACGAAAACAAAACTGCATTGAAAGTAGCAAGGGAAAAACAAGGACTACAAACCATAGTAATCTGGAGGAGGGAGGAGCGAGGAGCGAGAAGCGAGGAGCGAGCAGCGAGCGAACGGAACACACGTAATGGGTGGGGGGTGGCCCTGTCCGCAGTATATATCACATCGGGGGTGTAAGGTAGCCAACCTAAGTTGGTTTCGAGCGAAATTTCGGGCAGGTTTCGGGGTGTCGCCTACGAGAGTATCGAGGGATTTGGGGGGTTTTCTATTAAATCAAATGAAATCATTATTTTCACGCTAAATAATTGGCTGAGCGATAGCGAAGCCTATTACTTCACTGATCGGATTTGGCTCCTGTCTGTCTGTTTGTTTGTCTGTTTGTCTGTCTGTCTGTGTGTCTGTGCGCACGATAACTCGAGAACAAGTTGGGATATCGAGTTGAAATTTTTACTGTAGCTTCCTTGCCCAAAAAGCTCGGTCGAGTTCGAAAATGGGCATTCTAGCTCAAAAATTGACACCGTTAAAAATTAATTTACATTTGCAAAAAAAAGAATTTAAAAATAAATATTTTTTTACAGTGGCCTAAGGGGTAACTCGGCGAGTTGCGACCCTATGGGCGAAAATTTCGTCCGTTTGGCCGTATCTCTTACCGTTTAGCCGCTACTGCGTAACTAAAGCAAGAAAAGTCCTAAAAATGCATGTTGGGTGTCGTTGCCGAGGTATTTCGACGAGTTGCGACCCTCTGGGCGGAAATTTTATCCGTTTGGCCGTATCTCTCACCGTTAAGCCGCTGCAGCGTCAAATTTCGACAAAAAGTCCTTAATATACGCTTAGAGTTGTGTATTTCTCAGATTTTCGCTTCTCACAGACTAGCATATCGCCGGAACCGTCTGCACGAGTGAAATTTCATTGCGGCCACTGTTTCGTTATTTCAAGTGTATTTTTTATGGCATCCTAATCTATACTGACAGCGCCGCAGGCCTAGGTAGATGTACGCAGGCGCGTCGCAGCGTAACAGTGTTCCGCGAGATATCTCGAAGCCTGTTACGCAAGACGTGGTCTGGCGTACATCTACCTGGTTTATTTGAACACAACGACAGACGTACAGAATCATGGTTATTTGACAGTTGCTTTTTAAACTAAAAAGTTTTGGGGGTTTTAATTTTTGAATAGAGGAATTTTAGTATTTTATGTTTTATAATTATTTTTCTTTGAATTAATGGTCCACCAAAATAATAAAAATTGTTTAACGTAGTAATATTTATTTCAATTAAATAATGAAGTATTATCTTGTTCGATTTAATACACTTTTATCGTCGTCTGATCCTTTTTCAGCTTCTGGACAGTTATGTTGTGCAGGTATAGATGCAATTTCTGTTCATTACAATCTTTTTTTTTTTCATTTTAGATCATTTTAATGATTATGTTCATCAACTTCTTTTGTTTGTGAAAATAAATTGATTGCTTGGCTATAATTTCTTCTTTCATAACTTGGGACTTGTGATGTGAATCTTGTAGAAATTAAATGATAATCTTCTTCTGATAAATTTCCTGTACTTATGTCGTCAAGAAGATTTAAGAATGTTTCATCTGATTGTCTCATAACATTTATTAACTCAATAATTTTATCGAAATTTAAAAATAAATCTCTTTCAAGTTTACCAGTGATTGATGGTTGATGTTCACTGTATATTGCAGTTTCCATTGTTGGTGCCAATTGTTTAATATCACCAAATAAGTATACTAGGTAGATGTACGCCAGACCACGTCTCGCGTAACAGGCTTCGCGATATCTCGCGAAACACTGTTACGCTGCGACGCGCCTGCGTACATCTACCTAGGCCTGCGGCGCTGTCAGTGTAGATTAGGATGCCATAAAAAATACGCTTTAAATAACGAAATAGTAGGCGCAAAAAAAATTTCATTCGTGCAGACGGTTCCGGCGATATGCTAGTGCGTGATAAGCGAAAATCTGAGAAAGACACAACTCTGAGCGTATATTACGGACTTTTTGTCGAAATTTGACGCTGCAGCGGCTTAACAGCGCGAGATACGGTCAAACGGACGAAATTTCCGCCCAGAGGGTCGCAACTCGTCGAAATACCTCGAAAACGATACCCAACATGCATTTTTAAGACTTTTCTTCCTTTAGTCACGCAGTAGCGGCTAAACGGTAAGAGATACGGCCAAACGGACGAAATTTTCGCCCAAAGGGCCGCAACTCGCCGAGTTACCCCTTAGAACACTGAAAAACAATTATTTATTTTTAAAATTATTTTTTCAAAAATGTAAATTAATTTTTAACGGTGTCAATTTTTGAGCTAGAGTGCTCATTTTCGAACTCGACCGAGCTTTTGGGGCAAGGAAGCTATAGTAAAAATTTCAGCTCGATATCTCAACTCGTTCTCGAGTTATCGCGCGAACAGACAGACACACACACAGACACACACACACACAGACAGACACACACACAGACGGACAACGAACTTTTTTAGCACTCCAGTGGCGTAATAGGCTTCGCTTCGCTCAGCCAATAATTTTACATCGAGTAAATTGTTCTTGTAAGGACCGTGCCTTTGTAATAAAACAGCAGTGCGGCAGTAGGGTCTTCTTCTTCAGTAGTTGATCGCGGCCGGGCCGGGCCGGCTCCCTCCCCGCTCTCCCTTTACGCCTGTTCCTGCGCGCGCGGCTGCGCGGCTCACCTCCAGGCCCCTCGCGCTGACACACGCTCCCCACCGCTGCCGGCCGCCGGACTTTATTTACTGTTGCGGTTTTACTGCTCTCCACATAAATGTCTTACTCCGTGCCGCCGTGCCGTGTCGCCGAGTGGATGAGGACTACTGTCACACTGTGAAACCGAGTGTTCAACTGTTTAACACTTGTAAGTGTGCAGCATCCAGTAGAACAGGTGCAAGTGCGTAACTCGGTTTTTGTACAATTGGCAGTGTCAAACTCGCCAGTCGTGCACTTGTAAGTGTTAAACTCGACAGTTGTGCACTTGCAAGTGTCCAACAAGGATAGTGTTGCACGGGGGAGTTGAACACTTGCAAGTGCACAACTGTTTAGTTGAACACTTCCAAGTGTACAACTGTCGAGTTTGACACTTGCATTGCATTACTGCCGAGTTGCACACTTGCACGCGCTAGGCTGGAAGTTGGACACGTACAAGAGTTGAGCAGTTGAACACTTGGTTTAACAGTCTGCAAGTGCAAGAATGTCGAGTTAAACACTTACAAGTGTACAACTGGCTAATTTGACATATGGAATTGCTCAAATACCGAGTTGTACACTAGGACGTGTAAGACTGGAAGTTGCACACATTCAAGTGTTGAACAGTTGCACACTTGGTTCAACAGTGCAGGCCCTGCCGTGCAGGGCGCCCGGAGCAGCGGGCGCGGACCCTGTCTACTTTTGCTCGCCATCACGGGGGAGGAGGTGGCGGCGGCGGCAGATGATACAATGCGTATTGCATCTCCCCTGTGCCCGCAGCACCGCACCGCAGTTCATCACTATCATCGCGAGAAGGTGCGCCATCGTGGACTTCCCTTCTGCTCTCCCTCTGATGCCACTGCGGCAGAGGGGAGGAGGGGGGGAGGTGACGACTTGAGCACTCTCCTCGCCGCTTTGATCCCTCCGACGGACGACACGGTTCCGACTGCTTTCAGCAGGGAGTTGTTGGACGCCGCGGACATGGGGGAGGAAAAAAGTTAGGGATGCCCGGAATGTTTCCGGAAAAATTGGAAAAAAGCACTGTTCTTTTCGTTTTTTTTCTCTAGCCTCGGAAAAATTGGAAAGATTCATCCTGCAAAATAGGCAAAAGGCACGACTTTTCGCCTGGAAATTGGCAGAAAGCATATCTTCATCACTATGTGAAGACGCTTCTCAGTGCACTCATCCTATTTATACCCTGTTACGTTTCCTTCTCGTGCGTTTTTTTGTGATTCCTGTTGGTCATCTAGAGCTGCCAGTGGAAGTAAAGACCTAATGAAATACGAAAGTAGTCGCTTTTATGTCCATATCCCTCTACAGGACTTGAATACAAATTTTTCCAATTTTTCCGGTATTTTTCCGGTTTTTTTTCCAATTTTTCCGTTTTTTTTTTCGGACACTTTGAAAGTTTCCGGAAAATTTCCATCTCTAAAAAAAGTTGAAGGTTGAAGTTTTATAGAGTGCATCTTTTGGCATAGTATAGAGGTGTATTTGTGGGTTTTGTCACCAGAGATGATATTTAATTGCAAACGTAAAAAAGTCTTTTGCAAGTTGCATCTTTCTTACAGTTTTACTTTTCAAATTTAATATCCCCTCTGGTGACTAAACCCTCGGATATACTTCTATGCCAAGCCAAAAAAGGCACTCTATAAAACTGACCTCAAATTTTTTTTTAAATAAACAGCTGTTTGGTCAAGAACCCCGTCCAACTGATTCTCCTCCGCCCCCTTTCCCTCATACAGCCTGCTCGCCCCACCCTGAAGTATGGAGCCGTGTCCGAGGCCGTGTCCCAGGCAGATGCGATGACGCCGCCCGGCGGCGAGACATCGCGGCGCACGTGTGTATAGTGCAGGTTGGCCTACTCACAACTTTGCAGGCGCGCGTGTGTGTAGAGCGGGTTGGTCTACCCACCAGACTGGCGCGCTTACGTGTAGTGCGGGTTTGCCTACCCACCAATTTGCAGGCGCTTCCTCTTTCGAAACTGAAATGTTAAAATTAACGGGATCTGCCTCAACATTTACAACTATTGGCTCAAACTCGATCCCGTTTCCCTATGCTGTCTTTTTAGCAGATGATACGTTAGTATCAGCAGCTTGTACTGAAGTAAAGTTAAAAGTTAAAGTTGAAACGTCGTCAGTTAAAGAGTTGTCAAAGTAAAAGTTGTCCAGCGTTAAGCGTAGGAAAGTTGAAGTTGAAAAAGCAGTTGCCTAAAGATATATATAGGAGCGCGGCGACAGTGGGCCTCAGCGCGCGTGCGTGCGTGCGTGCGTGCTCGCTCGCCACAGTAGTGCTGTTCAGGCTGCCAGCAGCTCATAGTGCTTCAAGCATGGACGCTACTCAGCTGCCGCCCGCAGCCGCCCTATGCACAGCCCTATGCATTCATTGCCGTTTTACGACCCATAACCCCAAACACTAGTCGTCCGCTGTAGCCCCCCCCCCTCTCCCGCGCCACACCGCGACGCCGCGCCGCGTCACGCTGCGCTATATCGTAATGAATCCCAGTATTTTAGCAGTACGCGTTAAAAGTTAAAACGTTAAAAGTTAAAAGTTAAAACGTTAAAAGTTAAAACGTTAAAACGTTAAAAGTTAAAACGTTAAAAGTTAAAAGTTAAAACGTTAAAAGTTAAAACGTTAAAAGTTAAAAGTTAAAACGTTAAAAGTTAAAAGTTAAAACGTTAAAAGTTAAAACGTTAAAAGTTAAAACGTTAAAAGTTAAAACGTTGAAAGTTAAAAAGTTGAAAGTTAAAAAGTTGAAAGTTGAAAAAGTTGAAAGTTGAAAAAGTTGAAAGTTGAAAAAGTTGAAAGTTGAAAAAGTTGAAAGTTGAAAAAGTTGAAAGTTGAAAAAGTTAAAAGCTGAAACGTTGAAAGTTGAAAAGTTCTGAGTTCGTGAGAAAAGTTACACAGCTCAAAGTTAAGCTGCTTGCGTTAAGCTGAAGGCAGTAAAAGCGATAAAAGTTAACGCGAAAAAGGTTAAAGTTCTGAGTTTGAAGTAGGAAGTTCAACGTTTGAGGCAAAACGTACAAAGTAAAAGTCATCTGCTTTCACGTTAGCGTTAGCGTTAACGTTTTTTTTTTTTTTTTTTTGCACAATCTGTAGCTTCAGGTTCATCATGTAGGTTCAAAGCTAATACTTTCTTAAAACAGGGAGAGCCCAAAGTCTTTGCCTCAGATGCCTTTTGCTTTGATGAAATGCAGACAACAGCCGCAATTACTATCTGCACTCGGCCCGCGAGTTTTTAAAGTTTGCGCTCAAATTGCAACATGATTTCACTGCGTAATAACACGTAATAACCGCGTAATAACCGCGTATTAGCGCGTAATAACCGCGTATTAGCGCGTAATGGCGCGTAATAACGCGTATTAAGCGTACTAACGCGTAATAAGCGTATTCGTATTTCGGAGTAAATACCCCCTGCGCATGTATACACATATTGATGCATACCTGGTATGTATACATTAATTAAAGTGTACAATGTATACATTTTGTATTGACTGGAGTACACTGTTAAAAATAGTTGTCAGTTTACGACACTATCCGTGACGACCGTGTTGTTGGTTTACAAAAGCATTTGTTGCATTTGTCCAACTGAGCAAAGACGCTTTATCACTTTCTATTTCAACCGTATCGGTCCACTAAGGAACAAGTTCTTACCAACATGTTGTAACGCTACAACAGAATCGTAGTTAAGTTTGTTAACAACACATGTCGTTTCAATACAACCTCATCGTTGTGTTGTTTGTGAACCCGTACTTTTTTCAAGTGCAAAATATGTTTCATGGCATTCTATGAACATCGTAAAATTACAACATGTTCGTAAAATTACGACATGTGTCGCTAACAAACTTAACTACGAATATGTCGTAAATTTACGACATTTTTTTTAACAGTATACGCGTCCCTCACCAGAACACAACCTGATCTTTAGCTTTTCCTGGGCCAAGCAGATTTATTTTTATTTTCTTTCTCATCTGAATACTTTTAGCTTGCGCTTGTGCGGGTCGTAATAAGAGAAATTGCTGCGGTCAAGTTTACATTTTTCGGGTGCCGTGCGGAACCACGCGGAGGGCGGAGGCATTGGAGAGAGAGAGGGGGGGGGCAAGGTGTACCACCCTGCTGCGCCCTTTACTCTGCCCAAATTGAAACCTTTACATCCCTGCGGTGGTGTAAAAGAAGTACAGGAGAGAAAGGGCAGCAGGGGATGTAGACCCTTCCCCTCTCCTCTCCCCGCCCTCACCGACTCGCTCCAAACGGGTCCAATTTTCTTCTTTTACTGTTGCGTCTCCCTTGTTTGAGAGAAGGTATTGATGCACGAAGACGCTCGGGAGGGGGGATGAAGCACAGCCCGTAAGACGAGAAAAATATCCTCGTGTATTTCCTATATTTCCTATAAACTTAGTAACAACTAAATATGTTGGAAATTCAAGACTGCTCGTCGATGAATTCCGAATCCATACATAGTGCGTGCTGTTACAGTTTTGATACATTTATTAAAGAATACACGGCGATGTCATTTATTAAAGTGTACATGGCATGTATACTTTATATAAAGTGTACAACACATTTGTGCTGACGGAGTAGCGGCCTGCGGGTGGTGATGCACGGTGTGGTGCGTACACTGTAAGGGATTTCTTCGTTATTTTACGAACAAAACCCTGTTAATGTTTTTTCACGAACTGATCGTTATTTTTGAAGTAACAAACAAATTTGTAAAATAACAATTGTTCGTAATGTTGTCTGAACGACGCAGAATCCAAGAAATTAGTAGTTCTAGAATTCTTAAAATTTATGCCGGCTTACGAAAATTTTGTTTACTAATGCTACGAACAATTCTTCTTCTGAAATTTACGAACAGTGTTCGTCATTCTTTAATTACAATAATATTCGTAAATAATTTTATCGTAAAATAACGATATCTCTTTTCAGTGTAGTGGGGAGTGAGGCGGCAGTGTCACTAGGTTGAGGGTGAGCTGCGTGGCGCGCCGAGCCCAGCGTCCCGGCGCGTCGCGGCCCGTCCCGGCCCGGCAGGCACTAGGGAGGGAAGGACAGCCGTAAAAACGGGAAATGGGGATTGCACGCGACTGAAGTACCCGCCCGGCCCGGCCCCGGCCCCCACATATGTGACATCAACCAACCCACAACACACGGCGTACGGTGCGAAGAGGCAAGGCCGGTCTAGGGAAAACTCCACCTATACGCTTCGGTATATATCTAGTTTATATTAATTTTTTAAAAAAATGATAACTACAACAACTAACTATACATAGTAGGCACCCGAGAAAGTTGAACTCGACAGTGCTAACACTTCATTGTGTGAATTTTCATTCGACTGTATACATCGAAAAGTGAAAACTTGTCTCATAATAAGGAGACAAGCGCACGAGTGGAAATTCGCTCACCATCAAGTGTGTGACATTCATACTCTTTCGTTTCCACTTCATCCTCTTATATTTTTACTATTTTTTTTTTTACTTTCTTAAAGAGTGTTTGAAGACGCTGGCAGCTGGACTCGTACGGATGGCGCAGGCTCAAAGGCAACTAAGTCAACGCCATTATGCCCGCCGCACCCCACCCTGACGCCATCCAACTGTAATGCATCACCGTCTGCAACTTCGAGGAGTCTGCGACCATTCCGCGACCCGCCCAGCCCCGCTCCTCAACTTGTGCGTACTGTGAGGTAGGCGTGGTAGGCGGGACGGGGCGGGGCGGGGCGGGCTGTAAAGGAGGCGGAGAAGGAAGGGGCAGCGGCAATGGGGGTAAGAGATGCATGGTGACAATTCGTCAACAAACTCCCCGCCATCAGCCTGCTTTAGTTCTGTTTGGAGTTGTGGCGAGGCAGCTAGGCAGCAGGAACCACCGGGAGAAGGGAGGAGGAGGGAGAGAGAGAGAGGGAAAGGGGGAGAGAGAGAGAGAGAGAGAGAGAGAGAGAGAGAGAGAGAGAGAGAGAGAGAGAGAGAGAGAGAACGGGGTGAGGGAGGTTTCTAGTGTTATGTGGGAATTAATTGAGAAAAATTGTTTAATGCAAGTTGTGTTAAGAGACGAGGTTAAGAGAAAGAGCGTGGACAGTATGTGTGTGTGTGTGGGGGGGGGGGGGGGCGAGGATGGGATGGAGCATGACAGGGTTTGGCGGTTTGTCGTCTTTCGATGATATCATAAAGCAGAGCTATCCGCAGCGCTCGTACAGCGGCCGGGCCGGAGGGGCTGTTGAGTGGCCGTAGCTTCCAGGCAGCTGTTTCCCAGCAACACGAGCTAATCCCATCTCGATACCCCGCGGCGTAGCGGCACGAGCGCGCGCCTATCACAAAGCCATCATTATTTACCACTGGGCCAGACTTTGGGGACCCACAGTTAAGTTCTCGGCCGCTCCGCCAGATGGCGCGCTCGCCGTCGCCACACTGCGCTCTACAAGTTGTCCCCCCCCCCTCCCCTCAAGCCCCATCCCCTAAGAGAGCTCCTCACTGATCACTCTGGGGCTGATGGACGCCGACGCCGCTGCCGCTGCCATTCATAGTTGAAAGGTCGTAGTTTTCTTTTTTATGGGACATTTTGTTTTAGGGTAGTCAAATTCTTTCAATATATTTTTGAAAGAAAGGCAGCCTTGTGTTTTCGTTCACCATTTTAGACAATCGTCTATTCCCTGAAGGAAAAATTTATTTCAGCTGTGAGGCACCGCAAAAAAATTATGACGCAGTGAGCATGACGAGGCGTGGCGAGGGGCTGCCAGGCACAGGCCGACAGGAACGGGACTCATTGTATAAACCGAGTTATTTGCCAACTTCAAAGCGTTTCACCCCCAACGGCGGAGAGGAGGGGTGATTGGGGCTACCTGGGTCGGCGGGCTAGGGCACTGTCCCTCCCCCTCCTTCCCCCTCCCTCTCGTCCCCTCCCCTCCCCTCCCTTCCCCTCCCCTCCCCTCCCCTCCCGTCCCCTCCCTCCACTCCTCCCCTCCCTCCTCCTCCTCTCCTCTCCCTCCCTCCCTCCCCTCCCCTCCCTCCCCTCCCCTCCCTCCTCCTCCTCCCTCCCTCCCTCCCCTCCTCCCTCCCCTCCCCTCCCCTCCCCTCCCTCCCCTCAGGCGCTACCTGCTCGCCGCACTCATTCTGACATGCATAGTATCAATGTATCATGAGCCCGCGCCGAGACGCTAAGCAAATACAAGATGTACAAAAGGAGTGGGTGAGAGGGGTGGAGGGGAGGAGCACGGCAAGTTCAGAGGTCACCAACTCGGTCGGGCCCCGGCGCGCCAGAAGCCAGACGCCAGACGGACGCCAGGTGCACTGGCAACCCAAGTGTGTTGCTGGCGTTATGTAGACTCATGTAGTTATGGACGGTTTAGACTGGTGAGGAGAGATGCGTTATTCATTTGTTTGGGTATATTCTAGTATGCCTCTGAGGCACCTGATTGGTTCAAAAGATAACTGGAACGTATCCAATAAATGAATAACGCATCTGTCCTCACCAGTCTAAACCGTCCAACAGTGTGCATTGGGATGCACGCTGTATCTTCAGCGTGCATCCCAATGCACACTGTAACTACAGCGTGCATCCCAATGCACACTGTATCTACAGCATGCATCCCAATGCACACTGTAGATAAAGTGTGCACACCATGCACACTGTATATACAGTATGCAATGCACACTGTTGGGTTTTCAGGGCGGAAGAGCACGGAGCACGGATCAGGGCGCTGGGAGAAGCGGTCACCAGACAGACGTCAGTCTATACGTCTTCTGCAACCTTATCGCTTTAGAAGAAGAGGCCAAAGCTCTCGGCACCCTTACGCCCCTCCGAAATGCCTTACAGGCGCCGCAGCCTTATTGTTCCCTGATTTCGCTACGCCCCCGCCCCGCCCCGCCCCGCGCCGCCCCGCCCCGCGCCGCGCCGCCCCGCGCCGCGCCGACCCGCCCGCCCGCCCCGCCCCGCCCCGCCCCGCCCCGCCCGCGGTCACTGTTGAATGAAGCGCGTCGGGGACGGGGGAGAGGTGGGGAAAGGGGGGAGGGGGGAAGTAAACGGGTCAAATTTAGGACGCACGATAATCAGCTAATGGCCAGCGGGATGGCTACAATCGTGTCACCGAGCGGTCAGCCGGAGCAGCGCGTTTTCGATTGAATTGAGCAGCACGGGGTTGAAAAGCATTGGGGGGGAGGGGGGGGAGAGACCCTGAATAATGTGACCCCTGCTTTGCGTTCACTATTTCCCTCGCAAATGTATTCAGCTGTATCAAAATCGCCGCCAACGCCCGAGGGGTGGATGGGGGTAGAAGGGGGAGGGAGGGGGCGTAGAAGAGGGGGGAGGGACTGACGATCCCGCAGCCCCTGAGCGTGCGCGCACACACACAAACACACACGCACACACATTCACGTACTGCTGCAACCTTGCCTAACTTTTTTTTTTCTGCCGGTGTTTCGTTTGGCTTTGACGAGGACCGAGGACCCCGCGCCTCTCCTCTCCTGGGGCTGCCTCCGAGTAGTACCCGCAGTGCCTCCCCCCCCCCCAATCCGCACAGCCCTAGGAGACGAGACAATGCCTCGGAGACAACCGCGCGGCTGGACCAAACTTTTAATGAAGCCTATGTTCCCGCTGTTGAGCAGCAAAAAGTGAACGCGAGTGGCGGGGCGGGACGAGGCGGGGCGGGGCGGGGCGAGGCGGGGCGGGGCGGGGCGGGGCGGGGCGGGGCGGGGCGGGGCGGGGCGAGGTGGGGCAGTGCGTGCCAGAGGTGCTCTGTCGCAGCCCCACACGCCTCGGGTTACACTTCTTCCCCGCTCCGTCACCGTTTGCTTTTGTCGAGTTTGATCTAAAGAATCATCGTCCCAAAAGCTTACCATGCGGGGACTCCACTGGAAAAACAAAGGTGCTAAGTCCTACCTTTACAAGGCACTAACACAATTTAAGCCCTTGGGAAAGGCACTAAGATTTAGTGCACCAGGAAAGGCAGTAAATTTTGTTAGTGCCTTTTAAAGGTAGGACTTAGCACCTTTAGCTGAACAGCTGCGTATACTCCATACAAACTTAGTGCCTTTGCAAAGGCACTAAGATTTAGTGCCCCAGGAAAGGCACTGAACTTAGCACTTGATTTTAGTGCCCCAGGAAAGGCGTTGCTTAGCACCTTTGTTTATTCGGTGTCATTAATGCAGAGGTCACAAACTCGCGCTATCCAACGAGCCACGCTTGCTAGGCCACACGCACTACGAGCACTTCGGGATTCAGAGTGAGAGAGATAGAGATACTGTCGCTGCGGTAGCTGTCCGTCCCTCGCCACGCTGCTGCCACCGCCGGCTGGCTTGGCTCGGCGCTCATCGGCCAGCCCGTGTGTCTGTCTTTGTCGCTCCATAGGGCACGCTAATGAGAGAGACAAGGCAGACATACACACTGGGCGAGCGAGCTCCGGTTCGTGTCCGGCGACAGAGCAACGCCAGCCGGGTCCAGCCCAGCCTCGAGCGACCCGAGCGGCTCTCGGAGAGCCACGGATCCACCCGAACGCAAGAGGTGCGCGGCTCTCGGCGAGCCGCGCCGCATGGCCAGGCGAGCCGCGCGTAGCTCGCGAGCTCGCGAGCCGCGAGTTTGCGACCCCTTGTGATGTACGCAAGTGATGGGTTCCAGAGGATTCAGGCAGAGGCGATGGAATAATTAAGCTGACGCTGAGTCAGAGGTGTGGCAGGTGGGCAATGTAGGTACGGAAAACGTCCTCGGGAGGTGCGCCACGTTCCGTGCACGCCGCCGCGAGGACCGCAATGAACGCCTTGAGGTCGACGTGAAAGCGGCCTGGGCTTTCCTCTGGCCTATGCTGGCTGTCGTACGCGTAGACGAAAACGGGTTTTCCGTTAGCGTTCGTAAGTCTACGGCCTACGGTGTGGATGATCGCCTTTGCTGCGTCTGTCCGCCAGCTGGAGTTTACTAGCGCGTGCAGCTCTGCTGCTCCAAAAACGGCAGATCCTCAGCGCTGCGCCCGCGGGGGGGCGGAGGACAATTGAGGCAATAGAACCGCGGATACTCTTGGCGATGATCGGCCGGGTAGCGCTGTATAAGACGCACACATAGATCCGCCGTCGGTTCCATTACCTCGTCCGTGCACCCGCAGCAGCAGCACACGCACAACACGCAGCGAATGATACTCCACAGGCACTCCGCCATACCAACGCCGGCAGCTAGGCCACCCATCAGACGTGCTCCTGCAGGTCGCGGAGGCAGGCCCGCACCGAGCGGCGCCTCGTCGTCGTTCTGTTGCATATGCAACAAGGGGCAAGGAACGATACCTGCGCGACAACTGACAGGGGGCCTAACAGCAATGGGGGTGTCCCTGCCCTAGCCTGGGCCTGGTAGTGCCCCTTCATGCACGTGGGGTGGCTGAATCTAGCGGCCGGCGCGTCGGTAGCCCGGTCAGCCTGGTACAAGTAGTACGTGGCTGCCCAAAAGTGAGCCATTGTTAGGCGCACCAGCGGGACATGCCCGAAACCCTCGCGGCCGAACGGCCCGGAGGCCAACACTTATCCGCTGCCACCAATGTGGTGTGCGGGTTCCGGGGTGTCCTATCTAGCGTGAATACTCAACGTGCAAGTACTATCATAATTTATTTGGTTCACAAGTTCACACAATGTTGTCCTCTACTTACACATCATGATGAGGGGGGGCGGGTGCCGGATTCAGACAGGCGCGATGGGGGCTGGTCCAGACGATACTGATCCGCGGATGCGCCGCTGCACTTATTTATATTACTGCTGACCCTCCTGGAGGGGGGCCACGTGCCGTGCTGACCAGGTGAAGCCTGGTCGCCTGTGGGCAGAATCTATTACCTTGTGTGCACCTTGTACACACAATGTTGCAGCGCCGCACCCAAGGTGACCCGACGCCACGTGCCGAGGCGTCGGTCCACCTGCCACACCTCTGACTCAGCGTCAGCTTAATTATTCCATCGCCTCCCAGACTAAAATTACCATGGAGGTGGCCATGGCCACAAGCTCGGCATGGCCACTCATGGCCCTCCATGGCCGTAGGCCATGGCCAAATCCCCATGGGCATTCACTGCCATGGCCATGGGTCTGGTTACCATGGCCACTGTAATGGACGTCTTCGAGCTATGTTTACCATGGCCAATGAGGCGGCCATGGCAAATGTTCTGGTGGCCATGGTATAATCTGTTAAATGCTGCAAAGTTAAAGTTTTCTTCCTTATGAGTTAAATTTAATGTAAGTAACAGTAAACGAGTACTGTTTAAGGGTGTCTTGAGCGAGGCGGATCCAAATCTGGTGTCAGTTTTGTCCTAGCTCAAGCCGTTTTCAAGATGCCAGAAAAAACGGATTTTAATTATTTTAAAATGGCCTTACTAAAATACTTCAAAGAAGCTTCCTACCAAATTTCAGGTTGAAATTCCAATAATTGTAGATTTTATAAAGTGTTGAAATTACATGGCCAGTGAGGCCATGGACAACAACATTATCGTACTTGATGGCCAGAAAAGCCATGGCCACCGTTACCATGGCCATCAATGGCCAAACAAGGCCACGGCTATGTTTACCATGGCCAATGAGGTGGCCATGGCAAATGTCCTGGTCGCCATGGTAAAGTGACTCGTGGTCATGGTAAGTCTTCGAACGTGGCCATGCCGTCCATGGCAATTTTAGTCTGGGCTCTGCCTGAATCCTCTGGAACCCCCGAAGATAGGGTGCGTCATTAGGACATCACACTTTTCCAAAAACAAATTTATAACATCCCTAGAAATGATTTTTTGTTTTGACAGCAAACTAGTGTTGTAGCCCCAAGTAAGGGCAGTAGAAGTGGACGGCAGGCCATTTTCGCGCCTCACCAAACCAGCTTTGGGACCTCTCTTTCCATCTGCACCCCATCTGCGCTCGCGCCGGTGTATAAGGTAAGAAGGAGACGGGGGGAGGAGGCTGGGGGGGGGGGGGGGGAGGCGAAGGCAGGCCCTCGGGAGACTGCAGCTTGCAGGTGTTTGGGTACTTCGTCAATTATTCAACCAAAGATTCGTCGGCGTGCTATTTCCTAGCCCCCCGTCCGACCTCTTGCCCCGGCCCCGGCCACCCCCACCCCCCCTATTTGATCCGGCCACCCAACACCCAACGGCTCCGCACAGCCAAAAAGCACAGTACGGCGGGAAGAGGAGGCAAAGACAAGGTGTGCTGGCGCCTTACGGGCCGTCGATACTGTCCCGCCAAACACGGTAGTGCGCCGGCATTGCCTACCCAGCACGGCGCTCCCAACCCAGCAGCGCCAGGAAAGGCGACGGGTGATACAGCTGCGGAGACGTGTCCCCCCTCCCCTCTCTCTCTCTCTTTCTCTCTCTCTCTCTCTCTCTCTCTCTCTCCTTCTCTCTCTCTCTCTCTCTCTCTCACTCTCACTCACTCTCACTCTCACTCTCTCTCACTCTCTGTCTCTCACTCTCTGTCTCTCACTCTCTGTCTCTTTCTCTCTGCCTCAGGCGCATACGTTTGGGCCCCTATCGTATCTATTATTACTTACGCCCGACCATAACGAACCTGCCGGTAATTTCGCCATGCCGGCGTATATATCCTACTGGCCGCAGGATACGTGGACACACACACACACACACACAGCCCAACGCAGGATCCTGTCGACGTCTTACATAATAAAACCGTTGAATAATCCAGGGTGACCAGAGAGAACAGCCAGACCGGCAGCGGCGTGGTGGGGCGCAGCGAAGTGGGGCGGGGCGCGGCGGGGCGGGGAGCAGCGATGTGGGGCGGGGCGGGGCGGGGCGGGGCGGGCGGGGCGGGGAGTAGCGATGTGGGGCGGGGCGGGGCGGGGCGGGGCGGGGCGGGGCGGGGCGCGGTGGGGCGGGGCGGGGCGGGAAGTGGGGACCCGTGTGAGTGGCCGGTCGACCCGGCCCCGCCCTGCCATGCTCGTTGAACCGTCGCCGTGGCCGTGCCACGCGAGGGGGGGCTGACTCTCCTGAGCCGTGTACGGAGTACTATTATTATCGGTATTATTGAAATATTATCGGTATTATTGAAGTATTATCGGTATTATTGAAGTATTATTGGTACTACAATATGCCGTCAAAAGAAGGCTAACTAAATCTAAAGTGAGAGACACTCGGTCTTCTTTCTTTTTAACTCCAAATCTCCCAAATGAGTCATACAATTCTTAAGTTTTAAATGTACAGAGTAGTCATATTTTCAAGCATATTCTTGAAAGTCCATCATCATATTTTAGGTTAAAAATAAATAAATTTGCACATTTTCAAAGATTGATGGAGCCAAAGATAGGGAGCTGCTGGAAAAAAACAAATCCATGTAAATATCATTGCCAGGTGGTGTTTGTCTTAATAGCTTTGGTGATGCATATAAGTTCATAACTTATGAAGTGTGTCCTCCCTTTAAAATGAATGGCTTTAGTGTTAACTATTTTCTTCTCAAGTTTAATATTTCTTGTCACAAAACATAATTAGCACATGACAGTCAAATTAGAGGAACAGAAATAAAAAGAGTAACGTGACTAGGCAGAGCCTAATCGCACACAAGTAGTTAGTCGTATGCAAAAATAAAAATGGTTGACTTGGTACGCAGTCAAATAAAATATTCCACTAAGTATTTGGTATTTCATACATGTATAGAAATGGTTGACTAGGTACACACTCAAATAAAATATTTCACTAAGTATTTGGTCCTTCGTGGATAAATAAAAATGGTTGACAAGGTACACACTCGAATAAAATCTAACACTAAGTATTTGGCCTGTCGGGCTTTTCGGCTGATGGCAAAGAGAGAGAGGGAGGGAGAGAGGGGGAGAGAGAGAGAGAGAGAGAGAGAGAGAGAGAGACAGACAGACAGACAGACAGACAGACAGACGCCGACGACGCGGAGCTCCGAATGTACTCCGAAGTGGGGAATGCCTTGGGCTTTGCTTCGGGTGGCTTCGAGTGCGTTCGGGTCCCCCTTCGGTTTGATACCGCGCACGTTTTTCAAACCACTGATAGATTGGATTCAATCAGATTCATTCCTAAATAACACTGAAATGACGCGTGGCATGATGAAGTGGCACAAAATAGTTGGTATTATAGGTATTATTGGTATTATCAGTATTATCGGTATTATTGAAGTATTATCGGTATTATTGAAGTATTATTGGGGCGTGTACGGAGTATTATTGGGGTCAGCCCCCCCTCGGTGCCACGCCACGCCACGCCACGGCACGCCACGCCACGCCACGCCACGCCACGGCACGCCACGGCACGCCACGGCACGCCACGCCACGCCACGCCACGCCACGGCACGCCACGCCACGCCACGCCACGCCACGCGGCGACACGCCTCGTATAATTCACCTGCTGTGAATATTAACAGCATGATGCTTGAATACCATTAGGGGCCTCCGGTCCAGCCGGGGCCAAACCTGTGGCGGGCCCGAGGTGCACCCCGCCCCGCCCTGCCCCGCCCCGCATCGCTCCGCCCCGCCCCGCCCTGGCTCACCCCGCAGGCTCCGACTGTCTGTCCGGCCGGCGTCTCAATTTGAAAAATAAATGAGCGCGTGGCTGGCTGAGCGGAAAGGCGATGAGTGGTAGGGGAGAGAGGGGGGGGGGACCCCATCCGGATCCGGCCGGCGGCGGTGAGGTCCGCTGGGGTATGACCACGCCGTGCCCCGCTCCGCGCTGAAAAAGAGGATTAGATACACACACACACACTCTGCAAATCTAACTGTTGTACTACATGACAGTTTAAACAGCAAAACTCCGCAGTCTTGCAGTTTAAACTGTCATGTAGTACAATAATTAGATTTGCAGAGCAGAGAGAGAGAGAGAGAGAGAGAGAGAGAGGGGGGGGGGGGGACAACGTCTCCGCAGTTGTGGCCTAGGCCAGCTAGTAGGAAGGCCCAAGGTGCAGTCTCTACCACCGCCTTTAGGCTACTTATTGCCTACTTTCCTGCGGTAACACTGACCCAGCCCCTCCACCCCGCCTCTTGTAAGCTGCGGTCTGTATCATTGCGTGTCATAAATAAGCTTCATCCCCTTCAGAGCGGAGTGGACCCTGCGCCGGGTCCGCAACTGCCCCCTTCTCCCCCCCTCCACCCCCCCTCACCGCGCCCCTCCTCCCCCCCCACCCCCGTGAGAACACGGCCAGCTCAGCGGCCCCTGCTGCCATCTCGGCCCATGGCCATCAAATGTTGATTTATTCGATGCTGCCCCCCCGCCCTCCCCTGCTGGTTCAGGTGTAAGCCCGCCCCGCTCCGGCCTAGGGGCGTTGGTGGTGGTGGTGGTGGGCCGGGTAGGAGATTACTTGTGTTACATAAGGACCGGACACCTCCATGCATTACCTGCGCAGGGGAGGCGAGGGCGATGCCGGCAGTCATATAAAAATATCCCAGTGCTCTGCTGGCGCCACCAGGGGAGTCAGCGCCACAGGTACGTTAGGGGAAGGGCGTGGGGGAGCACGGTGGTGGTGGTGGTGGGGGGAGGGGGGGGGGAGAAATGGCCAAGAGAAACGGTCGAGGAGGCGTGGAGCGTGGAGTAGAGCTGCCGCAACTAAAAGGATGGTAAACAGGATCATTATCTTTCTTCCACTCCCCCCTCTCTGTTTATCTGGGTCTCTCGCTCCCATTCTCTCTCTCTCTCTCTCTCTCTCTCTCTCTCTCTCTCTCTCTCTCTCTCTCTCTCTCTCTCTCTCTCTCTCTCTCTCTCTCTCTCTCTCTCTCTCTCTCTCTCTCTCTCTCTCTCTCTCTCTCTCTCTCTCTCTCTCTCTCTCTCTCTCTCTCTCTCTCTCTCTCTCTCTCTCTCTCTCTCTCTCTCTCTCTCTCTCTCTCTCTCTCTCTCTCTCTCTCCCTCACTCTCCCTGTCCCCTCCTACTCTTTTTAAAACCACCCGTTTAACAGTTTACGAAGACCTGTTCATATTGATTCCAAAACGGACTTCTTTTTAGCAGATGATACATTCTAGCTAGCCTTATTTTTTGCACAGTCAAAATTTTACTGACAAAATTCTCTCGACAAGAAATAATCAGTGAACACTGTGAACGTCTAGCAGCAGATACGGCGCGCATTGCCTCGGCTGGCAGAGAGGAATGGGGAAAGCGAACAGCGGTTTCTTTTGAAAAATGCAGCGTCGCCGTCGTAAAACAGTCGCCTGCCACATCGGATGGGCAGGGCTACAACGGGAGGGATCGATGCTGGGGAGTATCAGGCGGGGCGGGGCGGGGCGGGGCGGGCAGAATACCAAAGGGTTGAGAGCTCGCGGGACAGCGACAGGACAGGGGAAAATGACCGGACCTGCACACTCCCGGGCTATGTACTTTTTTGTACGTAACTATGTAAGTCTATGTGCATGCGTGGCTTATGTTAAAAAATCGTACATTGTTACGCATAAATAAGCTTAAATTGTGCATAACTACGTACGATTTTTTTCATGTTTGTGTACGAAATTTTACGTAAGCACATGGACTTACGTAGCTACGCATACAAAAAAAGTACACTCTAAATGACTAAGGACATTTTTGTAACTAGCTCTGAACGTTTTTGTACGTCACTAACCTAGATACAATTTTGACCTCTTAATTGTCTGCTGTTAGTTACGATTTATCTAAAATTGCAACTGTACTGACACACAATATTGTATCTTATTTAGTGACGTACAAAAACGTTCAGAGCTAGTTACAAAAATGTCCATAGTCATTTAACGTGTACATAAACCGGGAGTGTGTGCACTGCACTATGGTCGGACATTTTTTAAGACAGAATGACAGTTACGCACAGCTGCAGCATAGCAGCGAGGGAATATATGACCTGACTGAGAGACAGAAATTGAAAATTGAAATTGATTATTTTAGACTAAAAACGAGGCTGAAAGGCTCCACTACAATATGAGCCTTCTGTTCTGCGTGTGTGTGCACACTACATTCTTATGCACTTTGTTGTGCATAAGCCTTGCAGGATTTTAAGCAACCATAACTATGCACAATTTTTCTGCATAACTATAATGCTTAACTCTGTCCCTTATGAACAAATTTGTGCATAATTATGTACAATGTGTGCATAGTTATGCATAAAAGTTAAAAAGTTGTGCATAACTGTGGTTGTATGAAATCGTGCATAACGATGCAAAAATCATGAATAAGGGGTTTTGTGTGTGTGTGTGTGTGTGTGTGTGAGAGAGAGAGAAAGTGTGGAGAGAGAGAGAGAGAGAGAGAGAGAGAGAGAGAGAGAGAGAGAGAGAGAGAGAGAGAGGGAGAGAGAGATACGGGAGGGGGGAGAGATGTAACGACTTCCATACCCTGCGTGCGCGCCGGGCCGGGCTAAATCCCAAATCCTCTGCGTACGACTTGTGCTGCCCTGGCCCGCGGCCGGCTGCGCATTGAAAGGAATGGGTATCCAGCTCCACTATGCTCTGCCACGCCCCACCACGCCCCGCCACGCCCCGCCACGCCCCGCCACGCCCCGCCACGAGGGACAGAGAGCCCCTGAGGGGCCCCAGGGTGCGATACACGTGGCTTTTGAGCGGTGCGGCTGTCAGGCCGGCCCGGCTCGGCCCGCACCTGAGCGCTCGGGTGGCTATTGGACAGTATTTCATGTTATATTGAAAAAAAAAATCATGACAGTTATAGGCGTACTCCTCTTGGGGAAATGTGTGATGGGGGTGGAGGAGGGGGGGGGGGGGGTAGAGGGTGTGAGAGAGTTGCGGAATTCCTGCATATCGTCAAAAAAATGGGAAATTCCTTGGAATATCCCAGACAAAAATTCCCACATGTCCCACAGGTTTGTGGGAGGTATTTCCTGTGGGGATTTTGAAAATCCCACATGGTGATTTTTCCCACATCAATGTCCCACAGGTTTTTTCATTTCCCACACGAGTTGAAGTCCCACATGAACTACATCCTACAGGTGGGACTTAGAATAAATTCTTGGACTTAGGCAACTGGAGTCGCCGTATCGTGGATAGTTGTCGCTCCATCTACCGTCTTCTAGCAGAAGGAGCCGTGGCGTAGATGGCAAAGGCACGAGCTAGTATCCGAAAGGTTCTGGGTTCAAATACGACTTCAACTTGTTTTTTCAGCCTTTCACGTGGAAATCTTTACATACATATCTACTTGCTCCCGTTTTTGATAATTTTAAACGGCATTTTGGTACTTGCTAACCCCCGCGGAAAGTACTTTTTTGCCCTGTAGGATTTCATCTTGTGGGAAATAATTGTCATGTGGGAAAATGTGAACATGTGGGAAAATGTGAAAATGTGGGAAAATGTGAACATGTGGGAAAATGTGAACATGTGGGAAAATTGTCCCACGCCAAAAACCTACAGGAACATGTGGGAAGTGACTTCTTGTGGGAAGCTATGTGGGAATTTCGGTCTCACAACTTTATTTATTCTTAGATTGCGCGGATGGATAATTCGCACTCCTACCCGTGTGCCAAGTGTACGCGCTTGGGTATCCAGGGCGGGACTACTTCTCCGCAGCCACAGAGCAGCTTGTCCGGCTTGGTTTCGGAACCACGTGGTTCTTCCAGGAACCGTCCTAACGTGCACGCTCCGCCTCAGCCAGCGACAGCCCCGCCAGACCACACAAGCGCCGGCGCGGCGCGGTCCCACCCCGCCCGTCCGCCACCGACAAACGGACTGGCAGCCACGCCGGGGATCCTTGGGGGATGGACGGAAATAGAATGAGGAAAGGTGAGAGAGGGGTAGGCGGGGCGGGGCGGGGTGGGGCGGGGCGGGGCGGGGCGGGGCGGGGCGGGGCGCCGGAAGTCGAGAGGCAAAGGTGTTCTCCGGGTGGCCGCCGCGCCGGTCGGATCGGTTGCTCTTCAATCCCATTTGGTCCTCAGGGAGACGATGGGAGGGGGGTGGAAGTTACCCTGCGTGGTCCAATACTGAGGTGGCCACGCAGGATGTGATCTGGTAATGGAGCAGGAGGGAGAAAGCGAGAGAGAGAAAGAGACGGAAAGAGATACAGAGAGTAAGGGAGGGAGGGAGAGAGAGAGAGAGAGAGAGAGAGAGAGAGAGAGAGAGAGAGAGAGAGAGAGAGAGAGAGAGAGAGAGATGGTAACTTCTAAAGCAATTTGTAATTACCTATTAGTATTACTTGCGTCTTTAAGAAGTTAATAGCTAAATTATGGCCCTTTAGCTTAGTTGGCGAGACTAGAAGCCCCCTGGTTAACCGTATCCACTGCATTTCCTAGGTCTTCAGGTTCAAATGATATATAATATTGGAGGTCGTCAGCGAACAAATGGAATTTGGTTTGTACATTTATTTCTAAATAATTAAATTTTAATAATTATAAATCTAAAAATGATTTTATAAAAGGACAAGAGTGTGCAGGCTATGTCATTCTCCACAAAGCTCGGACTTTTGGCTCGTCCTGCTGGCGGTAGGCGACTGTCGGTCCAAGGCGAGAGAGACAGCGCTATACGCTATCAGACGGGTGGGAGTGAGAAGACATTACACACAGCCACTCGGTCGCTGCACTGTAAAAAATAGGTACGGAAAAAGTACCGCTAATAATTTTTCCGGAGACTTCCGTACTTGAGGAAAACGGAACTTCCGTTCAAATCTCCGTACTACCGGGTGTCCCAGAGAACACACGGCAGTGTTGCGGGATTGCATACTCGCCAGAGCTGCAGGGGCTATGGCGCCTTACGGCCGGAGTGGGTAGGCAGACCCGCAACACTGCCGTGTGTTCTCTGGGACACCCGGTATATGGCAGTTCCTACAGTACCGTTAGAGAAAAACTAGTTTATCGCTGGGAAGGAATCGTCAGTACCCATCATAGTACGGAACGCTTCCGTCATCGGTTCCGTACCGTACTAGGCATCTTATTTTTTACAGTGTGGACCGGCAGCCGCCTACCGCCAACCACACGGTAAAAATAAGTCTTGGATTTCAAGGTCTTTTTATGAAGTTCAAGGCTACGAGGATAATTCCAAGGCTTTCCCTTGAACTTAATTTGTTTTCAAGGGAACGCCCTGGAAATTCGGTGTGGCATCCAAGGGGACCCCTTAAAGTACTATACGGGATTCCCTTGGACGTCATGCCAAATTTCTAAGGCGTTCCCTTGAAAACACATTTCGTTCAAGGGAAAGCCTTGGAGTTATCCTCTTACCCTTGAATTTCACAAAACGACCTTGAAATCGAAGACTTTCTTCTTACCGTGCGCCTACCGCCAACCGCCCAGCCAGAGGAGCCAAAGGTCCGAGCTCCGATTCTCAATGTGACACGGAACTGGCCAGCTTTTTCATTTTTTTAAAAAAATACTGCAGGCTGCCACGTAGAGACAACTCAAGGATTAACCCGCGTTTCCCCCGGGGTCACCTGGTTAGAGAACAAGACAGGAGACCTGTCCCTGTGGCTAGCTCAAGCCCGAACACCGCCCCGCCCCACACCGCTCGGCCCCCGCCCTGCCCCCACCCCGCCCCGCCCCGCCCCGCCCCGCCCCGCCCCGCCCCGCCCCGCCCCGCCCCGCCCCGCCCCGCTCTGCCCCGCCCCGCCCCACCCCGCCCGGGCCGGACCGGAAGGGTCGCCTGTAACTCAATCACAACAGACAGCCCCAGCAATAACCGGGATTAGGCTGTTGCCCGGTCGCACGGACCGAAATATGCGGAGCAGCAAAACACTTACCCCTCAGGGTCCAAGGCGCCGCCGAGCCTGGCAGGAGCGGGGCGGCGTGGCGGGGCTGGACGGGGGACGGGGGACGGGGTAAGTGCTCGGGAGGGGACGGACCGGCCGGAGGGAGTGAAGGGGGTAATCCTCATAAGCCCATCCTCCACCCCCACACAATCCACAGGCGGCCAAGGGCCTAACTAAGTCCGTGACAGGTTTTGCTCTTATCTCGGCTGCTTCTTGTCGCTCTCAAAGAAGTGGGCTTTACAGGATGCGCGAGTGGCATGAAACGACCGCATACGCCCCCGTATCTCGTATCAGCGTATCAGCTGCACGGTAAAACTGGCGTCCTGCTTTTCAAGACAACTTTCTTGATTTTCAAGACGTTTTGGAAAACTCAAGACCTTTCGTTAACGTCCTGAAAACTAGGACGATTTCCAAGACATTGCTCTTGGTTTTTAAGACATCGTCTTGAAAAAGTGAGACACTTTCAAGATGTCTTGAAAAACAAGAGCAGTGTCTGTTGAAAATCGACCTGGTCTTGATTTTTCCAAAACGTCTTGAAAACCAAGACGACAGTTTCACCGTGTGAGTATAAGTCAAGGTATACGTTGTAAAGGTTGCAGAGACCAGGCCGGGGTAGGTCCAGCGCTCTCTGTGCCTTCGCACCTAGCAGAGAGCCTGCTTTGCCTCTCCCAGCAGCCGGTCTACTGTCCTGTCGCTCTGTTAGTCAATTTGTTGGCGGCCTGGCCCCGGGCGGAATCCGGAGGGGCGCGGGAGCGGGGCAAGCCACCGACAATTTAACAAAAAAGTACAAAAACAAAAAATCAACTCAAACCCCTTGTTCTAATTTTTTTTTGTTAAATACTTTACACCACCCACCACCCCTATACCCAAATCCTAAAAAAAAGAGAGAAACCAAACTGCTGACCAAAAACAACAAATTAATTAACCGGAGCTAATCCAATAATTGTTGCGGGGCGACGGCGGCGCTATTCTGGCCGTGGAACCATCCCTCCCACCCCATCCCGCTATCCAGTTGAATATGGAGCGGACAGCCCCGCCCCCTCCCCTTTTCACTCTCGCAGATCAGCCTGACCCGAGCCCCCTCTAGCCATGAGCAATGACATCTGATTCGCGGCGGCCAGAGTCCTGTGTGACATCCCCCACCTGGTCTGCGGGCGGCTGCGTCACCTGACCCCCCCCCCTCCCCCACGACCCCTCATTGTCCACTGTGAAAAAACGTCTAGTGAGGCGTTACGGCATCAACGTACTTCTTTCGACAGATTTTAGCAGATGATTTACATTGGTGTTAGCCTTAACTTTACAATCGAAATCGTAAATTTACGAACGCTTATTTGTCCCCGTTTAAGAATTACAAGTCGATACCAAGTGTCCTTAAGAATTTGTAGTTTCACAATTTGATATCGTAACTTTACGACATTTCTCATGGAAAATTTTCCCGTAACATTTACGAATATTTCTCACAGTGCCACTTCTCGCTGAGCTCGCCGTTAGTGAGGCATTACGGCATCACGTAAAGCCATGCCCAACGACAGATTTTTCCTTTTTTTCATCTCACAGAGTCGGTTATTATTTTGTCCTCAATTCCCATTCCCAGAACTGCGGCCTCGCGCTAGACGAAGCGCGAAGTGCAGGGAGGGGAGGGGGAATATTCAATACGAGTATATGGTATTGTATTTTAAACCGGCTCACGCTCAGCCCAGCGAGAGCGTACCTGGAAGCCGGAGTGTTTGTCGCTTATTTTTTTTGTAGGTGTGTGAATTTCCAATCGTACTTTTGAACGCAGGAAAAGCTGTGGACACTGTGAAAAAAAATCGTAGGTTTACAGTACAGGAACATTTTCCACGAAGTTCAGTTGTGAAATTACAATTGCAAATCGTAAAATTACAACTAGCGGCTTGAAATTCCTTCACGACCAAAAAAAAATGATCCATCGTAAATTTACAACATATTTCATAAATCATTATTTACAAAAATTATAGCAAATCTACAAAGATATTTTTTACGGTGGGAATTTCCCGGGGCCGAGGTATGCCCTTCCATGAGGTGTGAGGTTTACTTTTCCCACTCGGTCCGGTCGACGGCGCCGAGCGCGTGCGCGGAGCTGGAGTTTGACACCGCCAAGATGGATGTGGAGTCTTGTCCTCGGGGCGCTGCCAGGCCGGGCCGCTAATTTTGAAACCCTCCTGGATTTCGACCACATCCCTAACTTCACAGCAGTATTTCTCGTTTCTCTTTGGTCGTGGGGTGGTAAGGCAATAGGCAGCTGCTAAAACGGTTATTTAGGATAGGTTAGGATAGGTTGGTTTTGATTAGAGAAGCGAAGAAAACAGCTGATACTCTTCTACTTTAACCTTACTTAAATCCAATCTAACATATCCTAACCTAAGCTAACCTAGCTTAACCTATCCTAAACATCCGTTTTAGCAACTCCCTAATGGGCCCCAGCCCCACGACCAAAGAGAAGCGAGAAATATGGCCGTGAAGTTAGAGATTGGGTCGAGATCCAAAAGGGTTTCAAAATTAGCGGCCGGGCCGGGCCTAGGACGTTCGACTCTGCCTCCCCCCATCTCCCCTCTCCCGTCGTCCCCGCGCCCGCCGTGATTCTGTCCAAGAATCTATGTCCTGGACGGGGACTCCCGGGGGCGTCACGCGAAAAACCGGGTCCCTGGTGTACAAAGACGCGTGGGATGCACGAGGGGCCGGAAGACGCGGCATTCCCCTTCCCCCTCCCCCCCCCCCTCCCCCCGCGCTTCGCCCGAGCCCCGCTCCAGCATCTGGCCGGAGATATCCCGTCATCACTCGAGAGTCGACGGAGCTGCCTCCGTCGCCTCACCTCGCCTCATGGCAGGTCCAGGATGCCTGGGTGAGGGGCACCAACGGGAGAAGAAGACAAAAGTGTTGTCAAAATGTTTTAGATATTTTTTATTTTCGTTCTCCTTCACCTCCGCATACATCATTTGCGTATCACTCTCACAATATTCACAGTCATAAAGTTTCTGTTTCGCGCGGTGGCCTTAATTGTGATATGTCTTAATGGATCTTTCTTCATTACACAATCAAGATCGTGAACAAAATTGCATTTGATTCAATTAACAGAAACAATAACGTAAAACAATGAAAAATTTTAGCTAGATGGTCTTAATTTTCATTAACTTAGAAAGTGGGGTATCTTATAATGTGCTCTATGGCTGATATTTTATTTGGCTTTGTACTCTGAAGTTTTATTCTTACTCACTACCATTTTGAGAGCACAACTGTGCCTTTTCCTATGTTGTGGGAAACTAGGTTTGCAATAATTTCTTTCAGTTAAGTTTATTTTGTTTAGTGCTACGAAGAACTGTACATCGGAATGGATAGATACAGAGGCACACTGAAAATAAAACAGTCTGCCTCATATCCCGGTGATTGATTGTCCGCTGGTATGGTATGTATGTACACCTAAATGAATCTAAAGATACTCACATAACTACTTCTTTTAGAAAAATATTTACAGGACTGGTCAAGTGCGAGAGTTTGTATAGAAAGTAACAATATGATAGATTCTTCATTAACATGGAATTCATACAAGTTTATAAATATCAATGATAGTCAAAAAATTGACCTTTCAAGGAAGCCCTTTAAAGGTGTAGACATTTTCGTGTCAACTCCATCACTGGAGATTAACAATTTCAATTCATTAAGGTTATATACATACTGAAAAGATAGCATTCACACAGCTTCACAGATACAAAGCAGTGCTCACACGGAAAAATATTATCCTCTTAAGTTTCATCACGTTTTAAATACAAAAATTTCAGACTATTTCCGCTAAAATCATTTTACCTACAGTGATTATTTAACATACTTCTACAACTGAAGACTTGGCATGTAAAAGAGATACAGATGAAGTACAGCCACTATATCACACCCTGTGACCGCACCCTAGAAGGGAGAGGGGCAAAGTGACACTATAATAAAATGTCGCGTACATCACAATTTTCTTTGCTCCTCACATTAAGGATTTGCAGGAAGACATAAACATACAACAGGTAAAAATATTCTCATTTGAAATCATTTAAGTATAGATTGTAGGGCAGCCAGAAGATTTAAGTCATTGTCGGAAGGGTAACAGGAAGAGTAACGAATATATAGAAAAAATAAGGAGTGGGTTGTTTGAGTACTTTAAGCGCTTCATTTTAAAAGTTTCGTTTATTAAAAGGGATTATTTTATTGGATTCGAAGCACTATAAGAAATATTGAGCAAGAACTGCATCGAAACAATGGAATGGCATATTAATCTGGGAGTGCCTAGATACCCACCGACCGGCTGACCAAGACCAAAATAATAACTTTCGAAAAATGACAAATTTCATACTTTTGGACCCCTCTGATTACTTATTAAGGAAATAACTGCAATTTTTAACACTGCTTATATTTTAATAACGTTGTCGAAAGTTTAACGTAATTTTTTTTCATTGAATTTATCGTATTAGCAGTATAAAGTTTTAATTTACGGGAAACGTCATTCACTGCTGAAGTGAGTCACAGCAAACAGGAGAAGAAAAGCGAGACGAACTTAAGAAACCCTTAATTACTCGTAAAAAAAACTGACTGACGGAGAGACTAGCAATGGAATAAACTGTGAACAACGAACTCCTGACAAAAGCACGCACTGGAAACCCAAGGGAAAGTCGCACTCTTGTGTAGGTGCTTGAATTTGAATTCTCACACCTGTTCCTAGAAGTGTGTGCAGCTCCTACATGTTCAAGTGTGGGACTGGTAATCCACACATTCGCCCATCACATACTTGGGTATCGAATGCGGCTGACAGCTGAATGCCGGGGTTCATTGAAAAACTATACAATATGAACACTCGGCGAATGGCCTCTGTTACGGGGGTAACGAAGACGCCAGCCGATTTTATTGCCCATTACACTAGGAGTTGGTGTGCTCCGTACGAGATAACTAACTCCCCCGCATACACCTCCACATCGCTGCGGGCGGTACACGCGCCAGCAAAAAATGTGATTGATATGTACACAACTAAACTAGGAATTATGTACAAAAAGCACCATGGCTGGCCAGCACCCTAGAGGAAAAGTAACCCGAGATTACACTGCGTTTAGCTGGGTTTAGAGTGAACTGACTGATTTTAGCTGAGTTTAGGCAGAGTGACTGGCTTTCCAGTTGGAACGACTGAATATCCCCTTGCTTTAGTTATGATTTGCACGACTTTTGTAAGCGACGAACTCGCGACATTTTGCAACTACTATCAGTTATATGACAACAAATCGCAGTTGTTATGTGAACTGACAATGACTGACATTACATGAATTCTAGCTGACAGTGGGGCTGATATTAGTTGGCAATTGAATGGATTTAACTGTTTGAACTGCTCAGTTACGATCAGTTTTTCCACATTTATTATCAGTTCAACCATAACTGATGTTTGTCCTATTTGAATTGAGGTTGTCCCAAGTTTGTTGCTACTGTAACCTCCGGTAAATGTGTACGATTCTTAGTTATCACCAGTAACTGAATTTCGTCTTAGTTTTGACTGGTGATTGTCAAATTCGTTTTTATCAGCTCAGCAGTGACTAACTTCAGTTCACATGAGGACCTGATGTTTTACGTGTACTAGCTGAATCTGCACATTAAACTACCTCCTCGTATTTTCAGCTTATCGCTGAATAATATCAGTTCAGATGAATAACTGATCTTTCAGCCGAATCAGCTGAATCTGGACACCAACCCACGAACTACAATTATCAGCTTAAAGTGTGCAATATTCAGTTCGACTCACTATCCTCAGCCAGGCTCAGTCGGTTGCTCAGTCACGATCAGTCAACCTGGCTCAATCCCCACTAATCTCAGTTCTACGATCAGTCAGGTGCTCAGTTACGATCAGCCAATACCAGTAAGGCAAAAGTTCCTTACTACAAAACTCAGTTCAGATGCATTTTAAATCGGTTAAACGGCGACAAAAATATATCTAAACGCAGTCAAATTCTACAAAGTTCAGTTTAACTCAGTCAAAACTTCGGCTAAAAACAGTTCAAACCAACCAATTCTCAGCCAAGATTTCCTCTAGGGCAAAACGACGTTGTTGTGAAAATCTGCACTGAAAATACCTAAGCAATGATATTCATAGTCGTTACGTAACACAAGAAAACACAAGGAAAAGTACCATTACTCTTATGAAATATAGAAACCTAACGAGTATCACATTTTTCTTTCTTCCACCATCCTTTTCATCTGCCCGCATTGCGCGCCGACAGTAACACAAAAGGTCGTCGACCTGAGCAAAATGTCAGTGAGCACACACACACACATACACATACCCTCGCGGGTACTCATCCGCAGCCGGGCTCGTAGCCGAGGTTCTTGCGCTGCAGGAACAGGTGTATCTCGTGGAAGCGCGGGCGCGTGTCCTTGGCGCGGCGCCAGCACTCCAGCATCAGGTCGTAGATCTCCCGGGGGCAGAGCGGCGGCCGGGACAGCGCCCGCTGCAGGCCCGAGTCCTGGTACCAGTGGCTGCAGTTCTCCACCACCTGCTCCGAGGTGAGCTCGCAGAACGGCAGCTCCCGGCACCGGCCCAGCACCTCCCACAGCGTCACCGCGAACGACCACACGTCGCTGCGCGGGCTGTGCTGGCCCTGCGGGAGCAGAAGGAAAGCACCAGTCAGTAAAATGCCAGTAAAATGCCAGTAAAATGCCAGTAAAATGCCAGTAAAATGCCAGTAAAAATGCCGGTAAAATTTCAGATAAATGTTAGGATGATGCCGGGGAAAAGTTCTTAAAATCCCTTATAAATAGGTTTCATACCGAAAGGAGTCCGAAATTCGGACAGTCCGAAGCCACATCCCGGACTGGCCGAGAATTCATCCGAAAGTGAGTAAAATCAGCAAGATTCTGGAGCTGTCCGAAACGCCTGACCGGGCGTCTGCCGGAGTAGTCCGAGCGACGGACAGCCCGGTAGGAGTCCGATCCTGAACCCGAGCTTTGGAGGCTTGCCCCCGTACCACCCTGCCCCTTCCTCCCCCTGCCCCCTTCCCCTCCCCTCCCCCTCCCCTCCCCCTGCCCCTTACCCTCCCCCTACCCCTTACCCTCCCCCTGCCCCTTACCCTCCCCCCTGCCCCCTTACCCTCCCCCTACCCCCTTACCCTCCCCTACCCCCTTCCCTCCCTCCCCTTCTCCTCCCTCCTCCCTTCCCCCTCCCCCCTGCCCCTATCAGCAACAGCTAGTATGACTAAACATGCAACCAAACCTTTCCTTTATTTCTAATTCTATCAATACCCAACTTAGCCCTCAGGTGGAGACCGAATTATTCATGCTAAATAGAATCAAATCCAAAATAATTTAATTACAATTTCAGCACTTTAACTCTGCATAAAATCATTTAAAGAGACACTGGTAAAAAACAAAAATTGGAGGTGTTACAGAAAAAGTCTTGGAATAACTAGTAGCGGTTTGGGCGATTGGGGCGGCAGGAAGAGTGTATAGGACTCTAGGGCAGGGCGGAACACCGCGCCACCCTCTCAGACCGCAACACAAACAATGCTGCCGGACACTGTCGTATGCCGCGAAGCGTTCACGGCGGCAAACTGCTGCAGTCCGTCGCGGCGCCCCGATGCGTACTAAAGCTGCCACCTGAACTGCGCTAACTTGACCTGTACAAGTCACAGGGCGCAGTACGTGCAAAGCGTAAGCGTGGTCCTGCGGCCTCCTGCTGTGCACATGTACGTCCGTGCACCACGGCTGTCACCAGCAGACTGGGCGAGCGAGCGAGGCGAGCAGTAGCAGTGCTACCGTAGCACTGCTACGGGTCGCCCTCGCCGAGCACAAGTGAGTGACCAGGTAGCCGTCGTCCCCTGGCCCTGGGGGAGCGGGCCGGGCACACGGAAACCCCCCAGGCTCCCCTCCGCTCCCTTCCCTGCAGCGCGCGCTGGCCGGTAGAATTCCGGGAAAGGAAATACCCGGCCGACCCCTGGGTAGGACCCACCCCGCTTCGCAACACGTTCGACGGACTGCTCTCGGGCTGACCGGTGCCACAGGACTTCATTCGGACTGCCCTCGCTACTTCGGGCTTGAATCGGGCAGTCCTCAGTCGGACTCGGGCTCCTGACGGACTGTCCCGGAATATATTCGGGCCTGTCCGAGACCTTCGGATCGCCTTTGGAACTGTCCAGGACAAGTTTCGGAATGATTTCGTTTCGTAAGGGATGTCAGCAAAATGCACTGTTAAAAGTTTCGAAGAGGCACATCTCTTGTAAGCTACGAAGAATTTGATTCCTTTGTATTACAAAGTACCGCTTTGTACTACAAATGATGTGCTTTGTAAGCTACGAAGCATCACCCTTTGTCTTACAATGTACACTGTTAATACCTTACAAAGCAATGTTTCGCAACTACAATCAAAATGCTTCGCAATTGCGAAGGATTTGGCTGCTTTGTAATACAAAGCATTTTGTTTGTATTGCGAAGCTTTTGCTTTGTAGCTTGCGAAGCATTTGCGAAATGCTTTGTATTACAAACAAAATGCTTTGTATTACAAAGCATCCAAACGCTTTGCAAGCTTACAAACTATTTTGTTTGTAGGGATTTAACAGTGTAATGCTTCGTAATACGAAGCGATGATTTGTAGGCTACAAAGTCTGACAGCGTATTACAGTGGCCTTGGTTTCTCCGTAACTTACAACGCAAATCCTTTGTAATACAAAGCAATGCTTCGTAAACTTTTAGCAGTGTGTTGGTAAAATACCGTAAAGAAATGCTGGAGCCTTCATCAGTCCTCACCTTGGCCCTCACACTTTTGACTACTGGTTTAAGACTCACCAGAAGCAGGCTCTCCCAGGCCATCCAGCGGATGGGCAGGCGCGAGCCCGTGTCGCTGCAGTAGTACTGCGGCTCGTACTCGTTGCAGAACACGGCGTGGTCCGACACCTTCACTTGGAAGTTGCGGCCCACGATGCAGTTTCTGCGAGCGCACACGGAGGAGGACGACAAACACATCATAAACGAGTTATACATCGAGAATTTGTAAAAATATAAAAGATTATAAATGAATAAAAACTGCAAATAAGAATTTGGTAACACACAACTTTAAGTGCCTCCCTTGAAAAATAACACGGTAAAAACCGCGTCTTGGTTTTCAAGACCTTTTGGAAAAACCAAGACGCTGCAATGCATTTTCTCCATAAGAAAACCGTGGCGTCTTGAAAACCAAGACGCAGTTTTTCCAGTGAAGAAGAGTGTAAAAAGTGACTGTACCTCGCAGCCAAGTCACGGTGAGTAATATCCAGCGACTCGAGATGCTTCATGCCGGAGGCTATCTGCGTCGCCATGTAGATCAGGCAGCCGTAACTGCAACAACGACGAAACAACGTTTACTGGCGTCGCTATACACAAACACATAGCAGTAGGGGAGGAGGGGGGGGGGGAGGTCCGGACCCCGCACCCTGCACGCGCGCGCACACAGGAAATTAGATCGGTTTTATGCGCGTATTGTATGCGAGGGGGGCTGGGGTAGGCAGCCAGGGGCAGGCGGCCTACGAGACGAAGGAATGACGTCATAATTCCGGGCCATCTTTGTCGTTGCGGAGGAGAAGGGTTCTGGTGGCGGCGTGGAGGTGGGGGGGCTGACTGAACAGCAGGATGCGAGCGGCGGGGAGGAGGTGGGGGGGCGGAGATTGTTCGCGTCACCCTTCGGAGTCATCATCACCCGCATCCACATTTCCATGATGCGCACCACGCCGCGCCGCGCCGCACCACGCCACACCACGCCACAGCCGCCACGCCACCTCCGCTGTCCGCCCCGCGTGATTCCTTTGAATGGCACGCTACGCTGCGCCAGAATGAAATGTTTGTCGCCAGATACGGGGAGGGGCGGCGGAGGGGGGGGGGGGCACAAGAGTCACTCGCTTGACGGGGCACACGCACTATCCAAAGGGATCGGAGGGGAGGGCGGGTACGGGTCAGAGGACACGACGGTCGCGCAGGTCGGACGGGGACCCCCCAGAGGGGCGGCAGCGGTGGTGGTGGTGGGCTTCCAGTAGGCGCACAAGAGATGGGGTAGCCCAACCCTTTCGGTATGAATGAAAACCTGGCCTAAGAAATTTTGCACGTGCATTGAAAAACCGTTCGTGCGAATTTCTGGGAAAATTTTCATTTGTATACACTTGGTCACAAAATTCTTAGGAAAATTCAAACCTTCAACTGTGCAACTGTGTGATGTTGTGATTCGCGCACCTACAAGTGTGTGAAAATTCGCGCACTGGGGTTTCCAGCGAGCCCTCCGGACCCGCGAGTGCTGCTCGGCCGCGGAGGGCCTGACATTGGGCTGGGCGGGGAAGGCAGGGCGGGGCGGGGCGGGGCGGAGCGGGGCGGGGCGGGGTGGGGCGGGGCGGGGCGGGGCGGCACGGGTGGGGCGGAGCGGGTGGGGCGGGGTGGGGCTTCCAGAGTGAAGGCCAGGACCAGGACGGCTCGCGCTCCTGCCCGCCCCGCCACCGCCCCCCCCCCCCCCCCACCCCCTTCCCCCTCCGAACCACGACCGAGCCGTCCTTGGCGGCCTAGGGGCTTAATCCTCACAAACAGGCAGGACTCGCAGGACACCTCGCCCTGTCTCTCCAGTCACACAGAAGCCCACCAAGGCCCCTATCACTTTCCAGAGGACCCGGCGATAGAGCCAGGGCGGGCAGGCTGATCTAATTGGGCGTCAGACACGGTGAGCGCCCCCAGCCCCGCCCCGCCCGTCCCAGGCCGGCCGCTAATTTTGAAACCCTCCTGGATTTCGACCCCATCCCTAACTTCACGGCCATATTTCTCGCTTCTCTTTGGTCGTGGGGCTGGGACCCGGTAGGGAGTTACTAAAACGGATATTTAGGATAGGTTAGGCTAGGTTAGGTTAGAAGCGAGAAATATTGCCGTGAAGGCAAGGATGGGGTCGAAATCCAGGAGGGTTTCAAAATTAGCAGCCCGGCCCAGCCCAACCGCCACAAGACAAGACCACCCAGCTGCCGTCTTTTGCACCCCTCTCCTTCCCTCACGGCTGCCATGGTAGCAGCGTTCTGCCCGCGCATAAAAAGTAAATAAACTTGCCCGTAGAAGAACTACCTTGTGGCGCGGCTAGGCCAACCTCCACCCTAGGACCGGTCCTTGGCTATGTATCCCACTCTCCGCCTCCCTTCCTCTCTCTCTCTCTCTCTCTCTCTCTCTCTCTCTCTCTCTCTCTCTCTCTCTCTCTCTCTCTCTCTCTCTCTCTCTCTCTCTCCTTCCCCGCTCCCTTGCTCGCTCCCTCTGAGTTATGAGTCGCGTCACGCGGTGCGGACTGGATATTGAAAGCCCGGGCAGGGTGGAGGTGGAGGGGCGATGGGGAAGAGAGGACACAGAGAAGAGGAGGGAGAAAAAGATGGGAGGAGAGGGGAGGAAAGTGAGGAGGGGAGGAGAGAGAGAGAGAGAGAGAGAGAGAGAGAGAGAGAGAGAGAGAGAGAGAGAGAGAGAGAGAGAGAGAGAGGCACACGCACTCCCGTCACCTCTCAGACGGACGACGTACGTCGCGCGAGCAGGCAGAGGCCAATGACCGCGCGGGGCGGGGCGGGGGTGGACCCTACTTACTCACTTATTTGCCTTGTCCTTGGAAACAGCAATCTCAAATTTAATTCCCCGGCCCGCCCCACCCTGCCCTTCCCCGCGCAGCAGAAGCAGCCATGCCAGGTCTTCTGCCCCCCACCAACCCCAGCTCACAGTCAGGGGTGGTTTCAAGTCCAGATGACGGGAGGGGCGATGAGCTGTGATTTGCCTGCATGCATGGGGTTTGCACCTCAAATTGCCGACCCTTCAGGCGGCCTTCAGGATCTGAGCGGGGGGAGGGGGAGGGGACTCCTGCTGCTTTAAAACCGACACTGCCCCAGCACTGTGAAAAATACTTGTAAAGGTTACAGGAAAAATGTCCATGATAAATGTTGTAAAATTACAACTTGAAATTCTAAAATTACAATTACTTTGTATCGACTTAGAATTGACGAGCGCGAATGGGCGGTCGTAAATATACAATATATTTTGTAAATCGTGTTTACAAAATATTTTGTAAATTTACGATGATATTTTTGACAGTGAGCTGTCAAAGCGCCTGCAGGACAGCGCGCGGCATAGGCGTGGTCGGTGTTTTGTGAAGGCGACAGAATAGTCTTCACTCCTTCCTCCCCTTTGACCGCAGAACAGACAGCAGGAGGACCAACAGGACCAGCAGGAGGACCGACTGGACCAGCAGGGCCGGCGGGCGTAGCAGACGCAGCAGCAGACGCCCGTAGGAGCGCCCGGCGCCCTCAGGCCGGCAGCTTTTTCCCTTTGCGCTGTTGTGGGCCGGTGTGGCCAGGGCGGGGCGGGGCGGGGCGGGGTAGGGCGGGGCGGGGTGGGGCGGGGTGGGTGGGGCCACACTGCCGCTCTGATCCGCTAATGTTTCACTTCGTCACGTTTCCCTCCCCCCACCACTATTCCTTCCCTATCGAATCCCCCCCACCCTCCTCCGTCTCTCGCCCATGCTATCTTTTGCGCCTGTAGCCGCCGCCGCCGTGCTTGGAAAAAGCTTCAGCTCGCTTTAGGGGGTCCAGCCACCGCCCCGCGCTGGCCACTACACTGTGAAAAATTGTCGTAGGTTTACGGGATTAATTTTCCACGAAGTGCCGTTGAAAAATTACAATTGCAAATCGTAAAATTACAAGCACGACATATCGGCTTGAAGTACACTCAAAAAAGGTCCGCCGTAAATTTAAAACATATTTTGAAGATCGAAATTTACAAAATTTATCGTAAATCTACAAAGATATTTTTCACAGTGTACCGCCCCCGCTGACGCTGGCCCTTTCAGCAGCGTCCGCCCTCCACCCCCGCCCCCACCCCCGCCCCCAAAGCCACCTGCTGGACGACTGACCACCCCTGACCCGCACCGCCCCGCCCCGCCAGCCACCCAGACGGCAAGTCGCTTTGGGAATCATCAGCCAGAGAGCTCGATCTCACTCCGTCAAAATGGCGCGGGGCCCGGGGCCCGACCGCTCCCTGCTTCTACTAGTGATCCATAATCTCGGCAGCCGCACCGACGCGGCACGGCACGGAACCTCTCTCTCTCTCTCTCTCTCTCTCTCTCTCTCTCTCTCTCTCTCTCTCTCTCTCTCTCTCCCTCTCTCTCTCTCTCTCTCTCTCTCTCTCTCTCTCTCTCTCTCTCTCTCTCTCTCTCTCTCTGTCTCTCTCTCTCTCTCTCTCTCTCTCTCTCTCTCTCTCTCTCTCTCTCTCTCTCTCTCTCTCTCTCTCTCTCTCTCTACCTCTCTCTCTCTCTCTCTCTCTCTCTCTCTCTCTCTCTCTCTCTCTCTCTCTCTCTCTCTCTCTCTCTCTCTCTCTCTCTCTCTCTCTCTCTCTGAGTCTCTCTCTCCCCTGCCCTCCGAAACCAGTTGAGGTTGAGGCGCCCGACGAGTCCAGGGTAGGCCACCACCCGAACTGAGGAGTACTGCACATCGCGTATTGCCTACCCAGAAGGCGTCATCATCCCAGACAGGAGGGAGCGGTAGGCGCCAGCAGGGGAGATGAGGCGCTGCAGTCGGACAAGGACACTAGTTGTTTTTGTTGTTTGCTGTGCATGTCGTGTTTGTTGTTGTTGTTGTTGCTGCTGCTGCCCCACTTGTGATTGGCGGCTCGCCAGGGCTACCAAACTACGCGCGCGCGCTGAGCTATTTACACGCCGCGGGGTTCAAGTTTATTCGCGAATGGTTGTGTCTGTGTAAGAGAGAGAGAGAGAGAGAGAGAGAGAGAGAGAGAGAGAGAGAGAGAGAGAGAGAGAGAGAGAGAGAGAGAGAGAGAGAGAGAGAGAGAGAGAGAGAGAGAGAGAGACTGTGCAGCATGCATCATGGTCCACGACACAACAGTGATATGCGCCCGTGACCTGCTTCTCAAAAGGCCTGGCCCGCCCGGCCGCTCGCAATGCCGCGAATTGGCCTGGATCGCCATATCATTCCACCGCCACCAAAGCAAGAGCAGCGAGGTCGGGCGGGGCGGGGCGGGGCGGGGCGGGGCGGGGCGGGGTGGGGCGGGGCGGGGCGGGGCGGGCTGGGCCGGGCCGGGCCGGGGCGGGGTGGCTCTCGTGCTGGCATTTGAATCATTCCCGGGGCGGAGCGCGCCGGCAACACTGCTGCAGCAGCCGGCTTTTGTTTCAGCATAAAATAGTGTCGCAATAATGGACAATCATTTTACCCCCAACAGATTTCTCCAAAGTTTCGAGGAAGAAATGTGTAGATCACGCTGTGCCTCGTGCATTTTTTCTTTCTTTTTAAAGGACTTTATATGTCATTTCGTTATAGTTTGCCGGAACAAATACAGAAACGTTTCGCGGTAGCTGCATTTATCGCCTCATTTTTCTTCTATTCATGTTTTGTCATTTTATATTTTCGCAGCGTCACTCCAATATCCTTAATGAAACGCAATCTCTTCATGAGCAGGCAGGTGGCATTGGGCGAGGCTAATTAGAAGTTGGGCCCGGGAAACACGTCAGCAGACGACGCGGTGGCTGCGCGGCAGTGCAGTGGGTCCTGTACGCCCGCCGCACCCCGCCCCACCCCGCCCCACCCCGCCGCACCCCGCCCCACCCCGCCGCACCCCGCCGCACCCCGCCCCGCCCCACTCCACATAGCACCGGGTGCACTGCTAACACTACACACACAACCCTGGGCGCCGTGCCCCGTCAGTTTTAGACACAAAGTCCGCTTTGAATGGCGGCGGCGCAGGGTGTAGGGGGAAAGAGCGAGACAGAGATAGAGGGCAGTTCAATGGGAATGAGTGAGATAGAGCGTGCAAGGGAGCGGGCGGTTACTAGATGGCGCAGGTATAATAACGTGAGTGAGCGATGTGTCGCAGCTGCCAACGGTTTGTTAGCCCTCTGTGCGCGCCTGTCGGGGCGTGGTGGGGTGCAGCGGGGCGCGGCGGGGCGCGGCGGGGGGGGGGGGGGCGGGGCGGGGCGGGGGGGGGCGGGGGGGGGGGGGGGGGGCGGGGGGGGGCGGGGCGGGGCGGGGCGGGGCGGGGCGGGTGCGGGTCCAGGGCGGTGCATAGGTAAACGTCACACAGAATAATGGGGCAGGCATGTGACGCGTGCCCCGCCTTGCCCCGCCCCACCCCGCCCCACCCCGCCCCGCCCCGCCCCGCCACGCCCCGCCACCCCGCCCGCCCCACCCCGCCCGCCCCGCCCGCCCTGCCCCGCCCTGCCCCGCCCTGCCCCACCGCCCCCGCCCCGCCACGCCCCGCCCGCCCGCCCCGCCCGCCCCACCCGCCCGCCCCGCCCCGCCCCGCTCCGCCCCACGCCCCGCCTTGCCCCGCCACGCCCCGCCCCGCCCCACGCCCCGCCCCACCCCCCACCCCGCCACGCCCCGCCCCGCCACGCCCCGCCACTCGCATACCGTCAAACATTCCTGCTATAATCCGGACGGGCCGTCCAAAGGGGCGGGGCGCGGGGTGCTCCAGCAGTAGCACAGTTGCAGGGCTGCGGGACGCACCGGGTGGAGGGGGGGTACGGGAGGGGGAGGGAGGGTACGGGAGGGGGAGGGGGTACGGGAGGGGGAGGGGGAGGGGGGGTTACAATGCCGGGGGCGTAAAAACGAGACGACGGTCATGATACAGTCATGGAGATAATGACGAATACGGGCGGAGAGAGGAGGAGGAGTGAGGAGCGGGAGGAGGCGCAGATCCAGCGCGCACGGACATGAAAATGAAAAGCTCAAGCCTTCAAAAGAGAAAAATTAATATACCCAACGATTTTTTTTATTTTTTTTTTTTAAGGGAACCGTTTTACTTAATGTCAATTTTTTTTTTTGCCTGCCAATTGAAAGAAAACAAAACAAATACAACGGACACTGTGAGAAATATTCGTAAGAGTTTTCCTTGAGAAATGTCGTAAAGCTACGATATCAAATTGTAAAATTAGAAAATTGTAAGGACACTTGGTATCGACTTGTAATTCTTAGACGAGCACAAATAAGCTTTCGTAAATTTACGATTTCGATTGTAAATTTACAACACCATTTGTAAATCACAAATTACGAAAAAAGTCGTAAACTTACAGACATATTTTTCACAGTGGATGACACATTGAAACAAAAGAGAAAATACATGAAAATGCACTAAAGACTAGCAGCGCAGCACAGATACAAAGCCCGCCTTGATTTCTTTTTCACTACGCAAGATTACGCCCAGACTGAAGTTTTCTATTAAAACTTTCCCGCGGATATCAGCAGCGCGACGCGCCGCGCGCCGCCCGCTTACAAAAGTAGTAAATGTAATCATGACATTATATCGACAGGATCCTGGAAGCACGTCCTGAAAAATGGTCCATAGCAAGGCGTGACGCAGCAGCGGCCCGTCTCCGTCCCTCTCCAGCCCTCCGAGACCAGCTCGCTATTCCACGAATCTTGTCGGCGGCGGGGTGGGGCGGGGTGGGGCGGGGTAGGGCGGGGTGGGGCGGGGCGTGGCGGGGCGAGCAGGGACGCGCAAACAGCAGGGGAGGGTGCGGCGCAACGTCATCGCCTAACGCACAGGCGGTTGCATCCTAAAGGAGTGGCTACACTGTGAAATATATATCTTCGTAAAGTTACAACATTTTTCGTAATTTGTGATAAACAAAATAGCGTTCTAAATTTACGATCGGTTTCGTAAATTTTCGAAAGCCTCTTTGTGCTCGTTTAAGAACGCAAAGTCGATACCAAGAGTGTCTTTTCAATTTTGTAATTTTACAAATTGATATCGTAACTTTACGACATTTCTCATGGAAAATTTTCCCCCGTAACCCTTTCAAACATTTCTTACAGTGTAATACCGTCACTAAAAATTCAAGGGCTGAGCTAAGAGTGCGCCTAGCTAGGCCGGCGGCGCTTCCAGATTGCAATTTTAAAAAATTGAATGTAAGTTTTTTTGTTTTTTTTTTTTTTTTTTCATTTTGGCAAGCTAGCCGGGTCAAAGTCCTATCCCATCACGCTTGACTCAGCCCAGAGGCATAAGGGTCAAAGTAAAGCATAGTTATGGAGAAAAAATTGTGCATGGTTATGGTTGCTTAAAATCCTGCAAGGCTTATGCACCAAAAAGTTTATAAGGGTTTAGTGTGTAGATTAAGAATCAGCTCAGTAACAATTGTTACATTTTTTTTGCCGCAGTTTAAGAACACGGACATTGTCAGTCCTCATGCAGCCTCATGAAGCATGCAGTGATCGCGTCGAGCGTCACGGAGACCGGACCGCGGCGGGGCGGAGTGTCAAGGGCGACGGACAGACAAACAGACAGGTAGACCAGACGGGAGAAAGGTGAATAAAATAAAAAAATAAAAAAAGGTCTGTGCGAGTGACTGGCGTCGGCACACTGATGGTGGCGTTGGCGTCGCGCGTCTCGGTTCGGCTCGGCTCCACTGGAAAAACAAACGTTGCGTGCGTCACACTTGCAGGTGTGACGCCTGAAAAGAGGTCGCATCATGTGGTGTGACCGTAGTTTTGGTCACGTTTGTGATGCGACCTCCCTCCCATATGTGAAATGCCGTATACCCTGAAGCTTGCGTGCTATCACACGGTGTGACGTAAATTTAGGTCGCATTACGTGGTGTGACGAAAAATGGTCACACCACTTGACGCGACGCACGTCACGTTTGGTTTTCCAGTGTCGGCGGTGCGGTGGCAGGCAGGCAGCACGGCGCCGCGCCAGGCCACACTCCACGAGCCAAGATGCAGCGTTGTGTAAACTATTCACCAGCCTGCCGCCAGCATGTTATCTATGCCAGCAGTCCGCCCCCCACATCAGCCCCGCCCCGCCCCGCCCCGCCCCGCCCCGCCCCGCCCCGCTCCGCCCCGCCCCTCACCCGTCTTTTCACGGCCCTCCGCTTTGCCACCCCGTAGAGGACGAGGAGATGGTAGCGGAGGACCCAGTCAACAAAGCGTAGTCTTGAAAACCTCCTGAGTACTACACGGTTGTGATGTGGGACGTCCTAGCTGGGACGTCCCACAGTACTTCCAAATGCAACATTTTTTTGAGCCTGAGCAGATGATCAGAACGTCCCACCAGTAGGTCCTGAGTGGGTGCTCCTTATCACGTCCCGGGAAGTACGTCCCGAGGATGACCTAGCAGGATCTGTTCAGAATGTCGTATCGATTGAACTGCCTTTACTTATGTTATTAGTTAATTTGAAGGATTTATTATTTTCATATTGTACATGAGTACCTGAAAACAGGCTCACTACAACTCAACCGGAGTTATCCAGGCCAAGTTCATCAAAAATTGCTATGGTAAAGTGAATTATCCCTTCACCACAATTCTACCTTAAACTCGCTCGGGGGTCAACAAGACGTCGGTGTGGATACTGCACGCGAGTTAATATGAATGTCATATTAATAATAATACCTGGACATACAAGTCGACAAATTGAGTTTAAAATCCCTTAAGGCCCCTTATTATACACAGAAATGCCTTAATTTTTTAGAAGCAGTCATTATTTGTTTCAATTAAAGCACAAAAATAGTCTTAACTTATATACTGGTGATGCTAGCGCCATCTGTTGGAGAAATACAACAGGGCATATAGAGAATCTTCCACTGGCATACCAAAGACCTCCCGCAGGAGTTCCAAATAGGATATACCTCATACTAGGATGCCCACTGATCTGCTCGTCCCGAGCAGGTCCTGCATAGGAGGGTCTGGGGATATGTACTAAAGTACATCACAGGTAGATACTGTACCTGTAGGTCCTTATTGGGATGTCCCTTTCAGTTCCTAATCAGTACGTTCTAATCATTGTTCACGCCAGGACGACCCAGGCAAGTTCCAATCGGTGTGTGGTTGTTTGGGAGGTCCTCCAGGACGTTCGGGGCATGGTGTATATGGAAGGATACTGAGTAGGACGTGCTAAAACACTAGATATCATGTACTTGCGGTATGTCCCGGGAAAACGTGTACATATTTAATATGGGATGATCCTATAAACATCCCGAAAGTAGTCAGGACCTATCTTGTTGACTGGGGAGGAGGAGGAGGAGCAGGAAGAGTAGGAGGAAGGCTTCAAGTCACATCACTTGACAGCTCCACGGGCGAGAGCGGGGGCACGGGTAGGGTGGCAGCGCCAGCCGGGCGGGGCGGGGTGGGGTGGGGTGGGGTGAGGCGGGGCGGCATACCACAGTGGCACCTGCGCCGGCAGCACTTGAGCCTGGATGGGGCCACCAACGACGCGGTCCCTGCCGGCCCGGAGGTACGGATACGCCTAGGCAGGGCGGGGCGGGGCACTAACAACCCCGCCACTGTATCGCACAACCCACCCCGCCCCACCCCGCCCCACCCCTCCGCGCGGGCGGGAGCCTGACGCTCATTGAACAGCGAACGCGCGCAACCGCACGCCACGCCGCGTCAACCAGAAGAGCGCGCAAGACAGGGGAGCTAGACGAGGCGGGGCTGGGCGGGGCGGGGCGATGCGGGGCTGGGCGGGGCGGGGCGAGGCGGGGCGAGGCGGGGTGGGGCGGGCCACGGCAGCCCTCTAACGCGGAGAGTAAAGTTTGCCCCCGAAATACAATATTAATTCGTCTGGGATGGGAGGGCTCCGCTCCCCCCCCCCCGCCCCGCCCCGCCCCGCCCCGCCCCGCCCCGCCCCGCCCCGCCCCGCCCGTCTTTCTTAGTGAACAATCACTAAGTAGACGTTAATGTCGCAATAAGCCGCCTGCTCCGCCCTGCAGTTACAAGGACTCGGAGGCGGCATCGTCCCGCCCCAGTCCCGTCCCCCCCGCCCCAGCCGCCGCGCTGGCCCGGTGTCCGCGGGGGAGCAGGGGGTGACAGGCTGGGGGGGAGAGAGAGAGAGGGGGAGGGAGAGAGGGAGAGTCACTCACTCACGACACAGCGGGGACGCCCTCCTCAGCCCTCTTTGACAGAGGCATTATTAGACAAGTGATCCGCGCCCGCCCCGCGCCGTGCCACCTCGCCTCCGCGTGTGGCGTGCCGTGTTTGTGGGGCTTCCCTCTTCCAAGTATTACTCTCTCTCTCTCGCTCTCTCTCTCTCTCTCTCTCTCTCTCTCTCTCTCTCTCTCTGTCTCTCTCTCTCTCTCTCTCTCTCTCTCGCTCGCTCTCTCTCGCTCGCTCTCTCGCTCGCTCTCTCTCGCTCGCTCTCTCTCGCTCGCTCTCTCAGAGCGCCAGCTCTCTCTCGGCTCGCTCTCTCTCTCTCTCTCTCTCTCTCTCTCTCTCTCTCTCTCTCTCTCTCTCTCTCTCTCTCTCTCTCTCGCTCTCTCTCTCTCTCTCTCTCTCTCTCTCTCTCTCTCTCTCTCTCTCTCTCTCTCTCTCTCGCTCTCTCTCGCTCTCTCTCGCTCGCTCTCTCTCTCGCTCTCTCTATCTCGCTCTCTCTCTCTCTCTCTCTCTCTCTCTCTCTCTCTCTCTCTCTCTCTCTCTCTCTCTCTCTCTCTCTCTCTCTCTCTCTCTCTCTCTCTCTCTCTCTCTCTCTCTGTCACTCACCTAATGTTGGGGTTGTCCTTGAGGACGCGTGCCAGCTCGCGGCTCTCCGAGTACTCCTGCAGGACGCACAGCGGGCCGTCCTGGCTGCACAGCGCCACCACCCGGCTCACGTTGGGGTCGCTCTCTCTCTCTCTCTCTCTCTCTCTCTCTCTCTCTCTCTCTCTCTGTCACTCACCTAATGTTGGGGTTGTCCTTGAGGACGCGTGCCAGCTCGCGGCTCTCCGAGTACTCCTGCAGGACGCACAGCGGGCCGTCCTGGCTGCACAGCGCCACCACCCGGCTCACGTTGGGGTCGCGGACGCTGGCCAGCCAGCTCGCCTCCCGCAGGAACTCCTGCCTGTAACGAGCACACACATTCAGGAAATGTAAAAAAAACTAATTCGGTAAAATGTTTTAAAAAATGAGAAAATAGAAAATGATAAAAGTATACAGTTAATGCCAATTCGAACAAATTCAACACCAATTTTTTTTTCTAATTTTAAACATTTGGCTTATAAATCTTTGCAAACTTTTGAACTGTTTACATTATATGTAGAAAATAAATAAAACGCAATATAGCACTCACTGTGTCTCTGGGTCGGCCCCCCGGTGCAGCGTCTTGGCGAGCACGGGCTGCCTCTTGCTGAAGGTGGACGACGCGCTGGTGAAATCGAGGGCGCCGTCCGTCTCGCACACGTGCATCTGGAACAGCGCGGGCGCGCGCTCATGTCAAGTGGGAGGGGAGCGCCCGGAGGGCAGGCAACCTCTCCGGCCCAACGCACGCGTGTGTCGCGCCTGCCTACCCTCCGGGCGCCGACCTCAGCGGATCAGCTGTCTCTGACGTCGTCACCCGTCACTCACAGCTCCCGCGCCCATCCCCCCCACCTCTCTCTCTCTCTCTCTCTCTCCCTCCCTCTCTCTCCCTCTCTCTCTCCCTCCCTCTCTCCCTCCCTCTTCCTCTCTCTCCACACTCACCACGCCGAAGGAGCCCTCTCCCAGTGCGTGCGTGACGCGCAGGCGGTGGCGCTGAAAGTCCACGAGCGCCGCGGCGCCGTCGGCGGGCAGCCCGTTGGGCAGCATCAGGCACGTGAACCGGCCCATGGCCAGGTGCTGCTCCCTGCGCTCCGACTGCGACGAAAAAAAAACAACAGAAAATTTAAGACGCACTTCAAGATTTCGAATAAAAAAGAGAGGGGGGGATAGAGATGGAAATTTTCCGGAAACTTTCAAAGTGTCCGAAAAAAAAACAACGGAAAATAGGAAAAAAAACGGAAAAATATCGGAAAAATTGGAAAAATTTGTATTCAAGTCCTGTAGTGGGGGACATAAAAGCGACTACTTTCGTAATTCATTAGGTCTTTACTTCCACTGGCAGCTCTAGATGACTAACAGGAATCACAAAAAAAACGCACGAGAAGGAAACGTAACAGGGTATAAATAGGATGAGTGCACTGAGAAGCGTCTTCACATTGTGATGAAGATATGCTTTTTGCCTATTTCCAGGCGAAATGTCGTGCTTTTTGCCTATTTTGCAGGATGAATCTTTCCAATTTTTCCGAGGCCAGGGAAAAACCCCGAAAAAAACAGTGTTTTTTTCCAATTTTTCCGGAAACTTTCCGGGCATTTTCATCCCTAGATAGAGAACTTGCAGCAATATGTCTGGGGTGAGAGCGTGCTGACCTTGACGATGTCGGTGGCGGCGTAGAAGTTCTCGCTGGAGCGCGCGCTCGTTCCGAACAGGCCCTTGACGTCGTACTTGGACTGCGAGCGGGAGCCCAGCCCGTTGGACAAGTGGTACACCGAGGACGCCGAGTACTTGGCGTCGTCGTGGATGCTAGTCACGCTCGTAAAGTCTGCGCGGGAGGAGAGAAAGGGGAAAGTGGAAATAAGCGAAACAAGTCAAATCATAAAATATACACAGTGGAAATCCAAGTGTACGATTGTTGCTCACATGCAGGTGAGCAGTTAAACTCACTCACTTGTAGGTGAGCAAATAACCATTCACTCACTTGTAGGAGAGCGAACAAAACCATTCACTCACTTGTTGGTGAGCAAATACCTATTCGGTCATTTGTAGGTAAGTGAATGGGTATTTGCTCACCTACAAGTAAGTGAATTTACACTGTGAAACCCAGTGTTCAACTGTTCAACAGTTGTAAGTGTGCAACTTCCAGTATAACAGGTGCAAGTGCGCAACTCGGTATTTGTGCAATTGGAAGTGTCAAACTCGCAAGTCGTACACCTGCAAGTGTTCAACAAGGGAAATGTTGCACAGGGAAGTTGAACACATGCAAGTGCACAAATGTCGAGTTCAACACTAACAAGTGTACAACTGGCAAGTGTGACACTTAGAATCGCACAAATACCGAGTTGTACACTTGGACGTGTCAGACTGGAAGTTGCACACATTCAAGTGTTGAACAGTTGCACGCTTGGTTTCACAGTGTATTTGCTCACCTGCAAGTGAGCGACATTCGTACACTTGGATTGTAACAGGACTGACCTGTGTAGTCGCCGCTCTTGCTGGAGGACAGCTCCTTCTGGCCGAGCAGGCAGCCGTACTCCTGCAGCTGGTGCTGCTGCTTGCTGGGCGGCACGAGCAGCTTGTACGGCTCGTGATACGCCATCGAGTTCTCCGAGTCGCTCTCCTCGCCGGCCACCACCTGGCCGTACATGACGTTGTTCTTGGACATGGAGAGGCGGGGCGCGGACACGTAGCCGTTCTTGACGAGGCGCGCGCGGCCCAGGCTCATGGCGGCGGGTCGGGCGCCCGTGCCGTACAGGGAGCCGCCCCCGCCGCCCCCGCCCCCGAGGCCGCCCCCGACGGAGGCGGGCGGCGCGGCCAGGCCCACCCCCAGGCCGCCGCCGTTGACCCCGCCGCCGCCCAGGATGCTGACGGTCGTCTTGAGGTCCTTCATGGACACGGCCTGGCCCAGGGCGGGCGCCTTGGTGCTGCACATGAGCGCGGCGTGCTTGTGCAGCAGCGAGACCTTCTGGCGGCCGCGGCGCACCAGCACCAGCACCACGCAGCCCAGGGTCACCGCCAGCACGGAGAGCACGCCGGACACCACCCCGATGTACGTGCCCTGCTCCGAGGTGGCCGTCGTCGCTAAAGGGGGGCACGCGGAGCGACAAGGGTTAGCGCACACCCAGAAAAGCGTGTACTTGTATCAAGTACAAAATACTTGAATCAAGTGCAACATACTTGATTGTATCAAATACAAAATACTTGAATCAAGTGCAACATACTTGAATGTTTCATGTACAATAATTGTACTTGAGTAGTTGGGCTCAATTCAACCCCAATTTGTTCTCAAATCGTTCCCCTTTGAGTTTATGTTAAAAGAATTTTCCTGATTCAAGCCTAAAATGGGCTAGGATTGAGCGCAAAAATGTATTATTTTTGCAACGAGGTTTGCTAGAACAGCAAGTCGTTTCTCTCCGTGCACTCGGACACGTGTCGCCCTCTCATAATTCTGATAATTCTGCCAAGAGCAGCAAAACGAGAAGCCTCCTTTTTTTTTTATTAAAAAAAGAAATCATTCCTGTGAGCGCGAGGCGGCGCAAAAGGGAAGGAACCGGTTAAGTAATTGCCTCGAGAGCGGGCGAGCCGAGCCGGCCGGGCCTTTGGGCGGGGTGCTGTAGATACCCCCGCCCCGCCCCGCCCCGCCCCGCCCCGCCCCGCCCCGCCCCGCCCCGCCCCGCCCCGCCCCGCCCCGCGCGAGTGGGCCGAAAGCTATTCAAGTTGGCCCCTCTGTGAAGTGGCATGACGGGGCGGGGCGAGGTGAGCTGCGCGCCGCGCTACGCAACACTGAGTACCGTGCCCTCGGTCCACCACGCCCCGCCCCGCCCCGCCTCACCCCGCCCCGCCCCGCCACTGGCACAACCCAAGATGACGACGGACTAGAGCGTCGGGCTGAGGCCGGGCCCAGCCGGGCCGGGCACTCTGGTACTCACTGGGGGTCTCGTCCTTGTGGGCGTTGAGCACCTCGTTGTGGGACGTAGGAATCTCTTTGCCAGCACCCTTCACATCGTTGGCTGCTGCGCCTCCACCTCCTTCTGGGGGCGGCAGGCCTCCCGCCCCCAGTCCCGCCCCCGATCCCGCCCCCGGCGGCCCTGGGACTTGGTGGCCTCTTCCTCCTCCTCCTCCACTCCCGCCGCCGCCGCCCCCGCCGCCCCCGCTGCTGCTGCTTCTACTGCTGCTGATTACTTCGGGCGTCCTCGTCATCTCTACCATGTCGTCCGTGAAGTTGCCGTTGAAGGGGACTGCCGTCCAGGTAGGAGGAGAGAAAACGGAGAAAAAATAATAAGAAAGGGTTAACGGTCCAGGGATGCCAACTTTGTTTGTGGGTCAAGTGGCACTCAAACGCCACGACGACGAGACGCTGCCTTGTCGGGTGCAGCGAGCACACTGTTAGACCAACTGCTCAACACTTGTATGTGTGCAACTTCCAGCCTAGTGCGTGCAAGTGCACTCTTAAATTCTTACAAAGAATTTTTTCGTATAGTACAAAGAATTCTGTGCATCCGTAATATACAGAAAATTTTCTTGTATTACAAAAATTTTTGCTTTGTATTTCTAAGATTTTTCTTTGTATTACAAAGAAAATTTGGTTTTGTATTATGGTTGCACAGAATTCTTAGTAATACAAGAATTTTCTTTTTAAGAAGTTAAGAGTGTGCGCAATGGAAAATTGTGCAATTTCCCGTGTTTAACTCGACAGGTGTACACTTCGAAGTGTTGAACTCGATAGTTCAGTTGTGCACTTGCGAGTGTTCAACAAGGATAGTGTTGCACGGGGCAGTTGAACATTAGCAAGTGCACAACTGAACTATCGAGTGAAACACTTCGATGTGAACAACTGGCGTCTTAAACACGTGAAATTGCACAATTTCCGATTGCGCACTTGCACGTGCCTGGAAGCTGCACACGTACAAGTGTTGAGCAGTTGCACACTTGGTTTAACAGTGCACCTCCCGGGCAAAGGACAAGAGGGAGGGTACACTGGAAAAACAAACGTTGCGTGCGTCGCATCAATTGGTGTGACCATTTTTGGTCGCACCACGTAATGCGACCTAAATTTACGTCACACCATGTGATGCGACGCACGCAACGTATGTTTACGGCATTTCACATAGGAGGTCGCATCACAAACGTGACCAAAACTACGGTCGCACAACATGATGCGACCTGTCCAGGGGTCGCACTTGCAAGTGTGACGCACGCAACGTTTGTTTTTCCAGTGTAGGAAACCACACTTGGGCACTCACCCGAGTCGAAGCTGACCTCGCTGACCAGGATCCACGTGGAGGAGAAGTACAGCTGGATCCGGACGCTCCTGGCGGGCTTGCCGCCCAGCGGCACCGACACCTCCTGCGCGGCCTCCTCCACGTCCTCCAGGACGGAGGCCGGCGGCGCCACGGCCACGCCCGCCGACGGGCTCTGGAAGCGAGTGCCGTCCGGGCTCAGCAGGACGCGCACCAGGCGCGGCACCTGCGCGTCAGAGGCAAGGGCATGAGTCCGAGGCCGTCGTGACAGACGGAGGCGCTGATAAAAGTTTACGGTGATTTTCACTGTAAGCTACGGTGAACCCTGCAGCACTGTAGCCGACGGTGAATTTTCACCGTAAGGGGGATGTCACTGTAAGCTACGGTGAATCAGCGTGCATCACCGTCCGTAGCTTACAGTGACATTTTCCGTAAGTTACACCCCGAACAGCCCATTCTTGTACCAAGAACACTGGGTTTGTCGTGGTGCCAATTTACTTAAGACAAGAAAACGTACTTGCTGTCAGCAAGAACATTTTCTTGTCTCAAGTACATTGGCACCACGACAAACCCTGTGTTCTTGGTACAAGAATGGGCTATTCGGGGTGTACGGTGAAAATTCACCGTAAGCTACAGTGTTGCAGGGTTCACCGTGGCTTACAGTGAAAATAACCGTGTGTATGCACGGGAAAATAGTAGCTATTTTGGCTGTATTTTATAAGCTACCGTAGCTAATTATTAGCTGTATCAGCTGAGATTTTAGCTCTCACAGCTGACTAGAAAAAACGCACGAGCTGCGAGGAAGATTATCTTAACTGTTACAGCTTTTATTTAGCTAGGGTAGCTTTTATTATTAACTACGGCAATGCGAGCTAATGCATCAGCCGCTTTAGCTAATCTTTTTCATCCGCGTTGAAAGAAAAAAGACGAAAAATCGCCAAAACATAAAATAAAAGATAGAGTGAGACATGCACTGACCTGGGCGCCGCTACTGATGCGGTTGTTGAGGTGCAGGCGGACGGCCACAAACTGCCTCGGCACCGGGAAGTGGAAGGTGATCTCCACGGGCCGGCCCCGCAGCGAGTCATTGCGCCAGCCCACCCAGCGCCCCTCTGCGAGGGAGAGAGAGAGAAAGACAGAGAGTCAGCAAAGCTTAGGAAACGACATGGGTGAATGCTCCACACTAGTAGGTGTGTGGATCTCTAATTATCGCACCATCCAACGAAAAGTGGATGTGCACTCTTAACTTCTTACAAAGAAAATTCTAGTATTACAAAGAATTCTGTGCAACCGTAATACAAAGCCAAATTTTCTTTGTAATACAAAGAAAAATCTGTGTAATACAAAGCAAAACTTTTTGTTGTACAAGAAAATTTTCTGTATATTTCGGTTGCACAGAATTCTTTGTTGTATACAAAAAAAAATCTTTGTAAGAAGTTAAGAGTGTGAATTTCCCTGGAAATTCAGACAGTCGAGCGCGCCCACTTTGGCCAGGGGGGCGCGTGGCGGGCCACCAGAACATTATTAACTTTCGGCAGACCCGCCACCCACCCCGCCCCGCCCCGCCCCGCTGCCCCGCCCGCCACTGCGCGCAAACCTTTGTCCCACATCCTTCCCGACACAAAATCTACTTTCACGGTCGTTTCTGCCCGGAAAGCCTCCGGAAATGTGCTCTTCCGCGGAAAAGGGCAGCAGTGCAGAGGGGGCGGGGGCGGGGAGGGGCGGGGGCGGGGGCGGGGGCGGGGGCGGAGCTCAGCAGATGTCGCGGTGCCGCAGCCACCGCCGCCCCCACCCCGGGGCACGGCGGCGGGGGGTTGGCGCACCTGAGCATGAACAAGCAGTGCGTGCGGGCGGACGTGCCGGGACACCCCATTACCAACCTCCCCCCTGCGCTGCGCTGCGCGAGGCAACAAGGGGCAAGAAAAAAAAATAAACAAACACTATACAGCACTTGCAGTGAGCCGCTGTCATTAAAAAAAAAAAAAAAAAAGAAGAAGGGGAAATGCAACTTGGACACGGTAAAAACAGAGCCTGAGTTTTTGAGGAAAAAGGGAAAACTTTGAGGGACTCCCATAATTTAAGGAAACCTCAGGTTTTGAGGATGTCTCCTCAAAACTTGAGGCAAAGTACCACATTTTTGAGGATACTTTCTAACAATCTAAGGAGGTTTCCTCAAATTATGGGGGTTTCTCAAAAATTTCCCTCCACACCCCCCCCCCAAAAAAAAAAAAAAAAACACACACAAAAAAAAAATACATCGCTTTCACTGTGGCTCACATATAGCTACTTCTAGCCTTTTCAGTCAGGCAAAGAATTTTACGCAAAAATTTAAAAAATAATATTGTCGCACTACGATGCTGTAAAAAAAAAGAAGACGCGGTATAATGACTGCCTCAATATACTTAAAATGTGTACGTTGATCTTATCCCATTCGACAGCTTTTAGTTAATGTGGAAAGTCGCCGGTGGTAGCTTACGACAAAAGGGGATGGAGGTGGGGTGAGGGGGGGGCGCTCGGAGCCGGATCAGATAGACATCGCTGGTTCTTGGTTAAGAGCGGGCGCGAACGAGGCGGGCAGAGTCCGTTCCACAACCCTTCCATGGGGAGGAGGAGGATGAGGAGGAAGAGGGGGTCAGATTCGAGCCGACTGCACTGCGGTGGTCGCCGCCACTGCTGTGACTGAATGACTGACTGATTCGCTCCACTTCAAAGGGCTTGCGGTCGGACAATCCGAAAGAGGGTACGGGCGAGGAGGAGGAGGAGGAGGAGAGAGGAGGGGAAGGAGGGAGGCGAGGGAGAGGGGAGAGAGAGGGGAGGGAGAGGGGCACCACCGCGATACTCCAAGACCACCCCGCCGGTGGTGGCGGAGCGGCCCCGCGGCCCGGGCCCAGGGGCACACGGATTAGCCCTCTCAGCATCGGCCGCTTGGAGCCCCATTTAAGAGAGACGGAGCGTGAGAGCAGCGACTAGAGAGAGAGGGGGAGAGAGAGAGCGAGACACAGAGAGGAAGAGAGGGAGAGAGAGAGAGAGAGGGAGAGAGAGAGGGAGAGAGAGAGAGAGCAAGAGAGGGAGAGAGAGAGAGAGGGAGAGAGAGAGAGAGAGAGAGAGAGAGAGAGAGAGTTGTGGGACAGAAGAGGCGCGGGCCGCGGGCGCACACTGCTCCGTCCACCTGACAAATCTCTGATGAAGCCTTTGTCCCGTCCGCCGCTCTCTGCATCTCGACCACGGCGATAGAGGGGGAGGGAGGGGGTGAGGGGGGCTCAGCAGAGCAGAGCGGAGGGGGTAAAGGGCGGGCGGGAGATACCGCACAACCCAGACCGGGGAGGGAGATCGAGTTAGCTCCAAGTACGTCACCGACGACCACGTCGCCTGCGGGGTGCGGTGAACCCCTTGCTAGCCCCTCCTACCCTCATGGTCCCTGTTCCACCCCAAACCGCCCCGCCTCGCCCCCGCCCCGCCCCGCCCCGCCCCGCCCCGCCCCGCCCCGCCCGCTACATACTCGGCTGCGCCTAACCTCACATAACCTTGTTCCAACCACTCGGGGGGATCCAAGTCGCGACACGAGCTTGTAGTCCTCGCGGAGCAGGCAGCAGTAGCAGCAGCAGCGCCGCAGCATGAAGACTGCGGAACTCGGAATGCGGAGGGCGGGGTGAGGTGGAGCGGGGTGAGGTGGGGCGGGGTGGGGTGGGGTAAAGTAGCAAAAGCAAGGAATAGGTTACATGACCTGCATCACGCGCCAGCCATAGCCAGCGCGCGCACTGAGCCGGAGCGGTGTAAAATATGCACACGCACACGCCCCCACCCTACCCCACCCCGCCCCACCTCGCCGCACCTCGCCCCACCCCGCCCTACCCTGCCCCACCCCGCCCCTCTACCCCCAGGCGATATTGCTCCCCCCCCCCCTCTTCCATTTCCCTCGAGAAGGCAACCGCGCCGCAACACACCGGGAAAACTAAACACGGCACGCGTCGCACAGCACAGCGTCTTCTGGCGCGTCCGACGGGGCTAAACGCAACATCTTCGTTTAATCTGGAAAATAAATTTGAAAGGTCCCATCCTATTTTTGTATGTGGCAGTTGCATGTTTCCAAGAGGCCTCCTTAGACCCTCAGACCCTCAAGTATCTCAGCCACACCAATGTGAAGCTTGTCATCTCAGAAAAAAACAGATTTCAATTGATTCTCCCCAAGTGGCGCAAACTAAAAAGCAAAATAATAACATATATATTATTATAACCATGTGTAGATTTAAGTCCCTCAGCAGGTTCCCCAGGGTGTCTGAGATCACTACGTCGCTCAGCCCCTACCTCCACGTCCACCGCTTTTACTTCTTTATTGGCGGCACTCATCGGCCCCTCCACGATCAGTCGCGACCAATTATTTCCGCCAAGCTCCCGTGAGAGGAGGGGCGCTGAAGAAAAAGCTGCACGGCAGCAGACGACAGATTAGCAGCAAAGCGGGGTAATATATATTGCTCATGAGTGGCGAACGGCTTCTCTCGCAGTTATTGACGGTGGAGTGGGAGGGGAGAGTGAGAGAGAGAGAGAGAGAGAGAGAGAGAGAGAGAGAGAGAGAGAGAAAGAGACGGGGAGGTGGAGACAAGTGGACGGGCTAGAAAACGGAGAGTGTGAAAACGCGTCTCGTTCTCTGCCCTTCTGTCGCAAAGAGAATGATTTTCCCCTACCCTCTTGTGCGACCTCAAACCCTTACTCTTTCCGCCCTCGTCCCACTAGAAGCACGACAGAAACATGACCCTTTGCTCTGCCCTCGTACACACTCATGTGGAGAAAGAGAGGCCGCAGAACGCCCCGCCCCACCCCGCCTCCCCGCCTTACCACCCGGCACCCTGTGTGGATCCTGGTGCCCTGCCCGTCCTACGGCCCGCCCCACCCCGCCACACCCCGCCCCGCCCCGCCACACCCCGTCCCGCCTCGCCCCGCCCCGCCCTGGGCCTGCTCTCTCCCGACTCACAGCCTTCAAACATTTAGCGCGCACATTTCGTTAATTTTTAACGGGGAACACTGTGAGCCTAGCGCGCGCGGCTCGGCCGGGCCGGGACCTGGCTCCGGGCAGGACCGGCCGTTGTTGTGTGTGCTGCTGCGCTTTTCCGGCTGTTCGACCCTCTTCCGGCTCCAGTCCAGCGGCTCCGGGGGTTGGCAGTCGCCGGCTCGGGCCGACCAGGAACACCAACCACACACACTAAATCCTCATGCATTTTGTTGTGCATCACTCAGAGAATCGTTTCTTTAAAAGAAACACAGGCTGTTTTGATTCAAAGCAATAATTTCATCAATACACCGAAAAAAAAATATTAGCTGAAAAAACTAATGCATTAGCTGGTATGGCCTTAGCTAATAATATTAGCTGCCTTAGCTAATTATAAGCTGTAACAGCTGAGATATTAGCTCTCATAGCTGCCTAGGAAAAAACGCATAAGCTGTGAGGGAAAATATTTTAACTGTTACAGCTGATAATTATAGCTAAGGCAGCTAATATTATTAGCTCAGGCTATACCAGCTAATGTATTAGCTATTTCAGCTAATCCATTTTTTTCCGTGTAGAGGTACAAAGAAATTTTTGTTTCAGATAAAAAAAAACTTCTTTGGTCGAAGCATATTTTTTTCAATTGAGTAAGTGGATTGTTTAGCACCTTTGTTTTTCCGGTACATGAGTGTGCACGAGCGCTGCCTTAAAACCCTAGTTCCCCCCTGCTCCCCGGGGTTGAGCGCCTTGGTCAGTGGCGATAGGCAACCCGCCGCGCGCGCCTGCCGTGCGGTACTGCCTACGCCACGACGGCGGGCGGCGGCTGGGTGTCGTCACACAAGCGTCCGCGGGATCGTGTTCCTGGCATTTCCCGATGGGGGTATTCACTCTTAAGATCTGTGACCCGACTATAACGTCTATTACGCCGTATTAAGCTCTAAAATTGTACAAATTCCGCCAAAAACAGGCAGAAACAGTCCAAAACGACTCAAATATTAGTATTAAATAGAGATTTTTCGCTAGTACGCTGCTATTGTACTTCTAATACGCATAATATTACGTCTTCATTACAGAAAGAGTGACCCGACTATTACGCGAGTGCATATACCCCCTCAGTACACTAGAAAAACAAAGGTAGGACATAACACCCTTTTAGGGGTGCTACTCTTAATAGTGCCTTTACCAAGGCATTATTCAAACAGCACCCCTACAGAGGCACTAATTTGACCGAAAAGTGCTATAATTTACTGCCTTTGGACACAATCGCGCCTTTTAAAGGCATTAGGTCGCACCTTTGTTTTTGCAGTGTGTGCCTATTCAATGACGCGCGAGCCTGGGCGTTGTCGCACAGTTTCTGGTATTACTCACCGAGGACGTCCGTCTCGTGGTCCCGGAACTCGTCGGGGCCGCGCAGGCCGTCCACCAGCTGCCCGAGGTGGCCGTCGTAGCTGCGGTCGGGGATGTCCGCCTGCGAGGCCACGTACCGCTGGACACCGCCACCTAGAAACACACAAATACGTACACGCTTGAAGTAAACTTGTGTAAGGCTGCGAACATTATTAGAGAAGAGAAAATAACCACGAAGCCCGCGAAAGTGAGTGTCTCCTGCTTCAGCTCTGTAAAAAATTAGAGACGAATACGGAACCAAATACGTCGGTCCGCACCTACCTTGTGACACTTTGCGACGGAGTGCAGAGTACGCAGAGGCCGTATACCCTATTTTCACACAACGGAGACGTGTAACGGCTCCCCCGTACTCTTAAAAACTGCTATGGAATGACCACATTTAGTCTTCGTACCATACAAATAGAGGGACGGGGTGGTCCGATCACGGCGCTGTCCATACCTTTCAATTACGGAAACCTCTGGATAATAATGAATAACACTTCTCCGTTCCTGTTCCGTACTTATTTTTTGCAGTCACTGTAAAAAATATCTTTGTAAATTTACGATTTTTTTCGTAATTTGTGAGTTACAAACGGAGTTGTAGCTTTACGATTAAAACCGTAAGTTTACGAAAGCCTATTTGTGGTCGTTTCAGAGTCACAAGTCGATACCAAGTGTTCTTACAATTTTGTAATTTTACTATTTCATATCGTAACTTTACGACATTTGTCATGGAAAATTTTCCCACATTTCTAACATTCCAACACTTGGGTTTTCAGTGCAGCAGCAGCAGCCCCGTGACGGACGCCAGGCAGCACCGTGCATCCGTGTGATGTCGGTGTTTCCCGGTACGGCGGCCGCCCGGGACGGGGCGGGAAGTCCCAGGGGGCGGCGCACGCGGGGTGCAGAGGAATGCTGCTGCCCCCGCCCCGCCCCCACCCCGCCCCCCGCCCCACCCCGCCCCTGCCCCGACACCAGCCGCTCCTCCCGGCGCGCCGCCGCCGCCCCTGCCTCGGCAGTCTCGGCTTGAGTTTGAGTGCAGTAGCCTGGGGCGCATTGGCCATGCAAGACACGAAGAAGGCACGGGCGGGGCGGGACGGGGTGTGGCGGGGCGGGACGGGGTGTGGCGGGGTGTGGCGGGGCGGGGCGTGGAGAGAGCACGCCCCGGGACCGACCGGGGCAGACACCCTAGACGAGACGGACACGTCGCTAGACGCCTCAGAATGGGCATGACGCTAGGAGGGACCATGACGACCAAACAAAACGCAAAGGCGGTGAGGTGGGAGGGCGGGAGGAGGAGGAGGAGGAGGGGGAGGAGAAGGAGGAGGAAGAGGAGGAGGAGGAGGAGGAGGACGAGAAGGGGAGGGAGGAGGAGAAGGAGGAGGAGGAGGAGGAGGAGGAGGAGGAGGAGGAGGAGGAGGAGGAGGAGGAGGAGGAGGAGGAGGAGGAGGAGGAGGAGGAGGAGGAGGGGGAGGAGGGGGAGGAGGAGGAGGAGGGGGAAGGAAACGGTGAGGGGAGATTGAGAGAGTTGTTTGGGGGTCATGCGCAAGTTGTTTTAAAGCTCTGGCCGGGGCGGGGCGTGCAGCAGCAGCGGTCTGGGGGCCGCTCTGCTAGACGGCTGCGCTGCAAGAGGCCGTCGTGTGGTGCGTCTGTGCTTGTGAGAAAGGGAGAGAGAGAGAGGGAGAGAGAGAGAGAGAGAGAGAGAGAGAGAGAGAGAGAGAGAGAGAGAGAGAGAGAGAGAGAGAGAGAGAGAGAGAGAGAGAGAGAGAGAGAGAGAGAGAGAGAGAGAGAGAGAGAGACAGAGAGAGAGGGGGGGGGGGACGGATAGACAGAGTGAGGGAGAGGGAGAGGGAAAGTGCGCCATTAAGAAGGCCAGAAGCCCATCAAATCTCGTCGCCGGCGTCGCACGCTCCGCAGCTGCGTCCCGCCGGCCCGTCCGGCCACCTTGCCTCTACTCCAATCATACCAACCACACCGCTGGAGTGGAGACGCGATGGCTGCGGGAAACAGTGCTTTGTTTGCACTGGTTTAGGCTGGTACCAGGGGTGAACTAGTTTACTCTCAGACCTTTATGGACATTTCGTTTTATAAAAATCTCTTTTATTATAAGCTAGAGACTTATATGCGCTAGCATAATATGGAAAACGTTTTTTCTCCATATGGGAGGAATTTTCGCTATAATTATGCACAAATTTTGGAAAAGTCTATAAAATTATAGCGAATTATTTTACTATTTTGCAGGTATAGACAAATCTTCTATATAATGCTGGTTCACTGTAAAAAAAAAAACAGCCTGTGGTACGAAGCCTGCTACGGAGACCGTACCCACTGAAAATACTGGTTTTCTCGAGCAAACGGTTTTTTTCCGTATATTGCTCCGTACCTTACAGGGCCTGGTACGGGAAAAAGGCACGGAAAGCCGTTACAGGCACCGTACCTGAAACGGATAAAAATTAGCGGTAACATTTCCGTACATATTCCGTACCCTCAGTTTAATTAACATGGGCTCTTATGAGGGATAGACAACGGAAGCCGGGTACGGAGTGACCGTAGTCCGTACTGACGGTACTTTTCCGTATGCGAGACCGTGATTTTTTTTTACAGTGTTTATATACGTCTATAATTTTTTATATAAATGCACAATTGGGGATGAAAACGCTTCACATTCAATGTGCTTATGAACAATAAAACGTTCGTATAGGTATACTTAGAATTTTTCTAAATGATTATGAATTTTATTCTTTTAGGGGGGTGGGGCGCTAGGGAGTGCGGCACAGGGGAGGAGTGGTGGGGGTGGGAGCAGAGTAGGGCAGGGGGGGCGGGGTGGTCATGGCGTTGCGGTGCGTACCCGAGACGACAGAGCGCGGCGTGCCATAGCGTACAAAGGGCCGTAATGAAGCACACCCTCACCCCACTGCTACCAACGTTAAATGAGTACGCCGGGAAGTATAGGAGGCGCCCAGCCCAGCTTGGCGGCTTTAGCACAACCCGCAAAACGAGAGAGTGGGGAAATAATAAAGTGGCAAATCGCTTCAGAAGAGGGGGGCGGGAGAGGGGGCAAAAACGGAGAGTTGGGGATAGGTCAAGGGGCCTGAAACTAGGTCAGCTAGGCGATGTAAAGGGTGCCCAACATAGGGATCAAATGATTATTTGAGCAGGATCACTGCACTGGAAATCCAAGTGTACGAATGTCGCTCACTTGTAGATGAGCAAAACTATTCACTCACTTGTAGGTGAGCAAATTACTATTCGCTCTCCTACAAGTGAGCGAATGGCCATTTCGTGAATAGTCATTCGCTCACCCACAAGTGAGCGAATGGTCATTTGCTCACCTACAAGTGAGTGAATTTTTTCGCTCATCTACAAGTGAGTGACATACACTTGGATTTCCAGTGTGCTGTTGGGAAAAAAATTGGTCAAGCCATGCCGTAAATGCCAAATTTCGCACACAATTTTGGACCTTTCCCCCTGACTTACTTGCTCACTACCTCTCTCACGTTCTTACTCCCTTTCTCATCCCTTTCTTCTCTCTCTCTCAGCTTCTTCTCTGGACGTCTCCCGTCCTGGTACCCGTCACTCACAGTCAGAAAATCGTTTTTTAGCGGAAAGAAATTTTATTTCGCATCACGTAAATCTTTTGTACCTGAATTCAAAGTCAAATTTTCGTTGGAACCACGACCAATTTTATCTGTTCCAATTTCTAATTATTTTGTTAAATTGACCAAGTTAGTTAAGCTAACGAAAATTTTTATTTGTTAATATTAAAATTTCGTTTATGACGAGGACGGAATTATTTCGTTCGCACAAAAAAGTGGTTTTCTGAGTGCTCCCGCTCCCTCTCCCTCTCCTACCTCTCTCTCGCTTTCGCTCTCGCTCTCCGTTCTCTCTTTCTCTCTCTCTCTCACTCTCTCTCTCTCTCTCTCTGGAAAACTCTGCAGCGCTCGCCGTTGTGGCTTACGCTGTACCGCTCATCAGCCCTGCGGTCGGGTTGCCTATCCTGACTGACCAAGGCGTTGGTTCGTGCCCGGCATTTACCAGGCCTTCGCCTTATTCACAGCTGGCGAAGGACAGGGATCAGGACTCTAGGGGGCGGGACGGGCGCGAGCAGGGTGGAGAGAGAGAGAGAGAGAGAGAGAGAGAGAGAGAGAGAGAGAGAGAGAGAGAGAGAGAGAGAGAGAGAGAGAGAGAGAGAGAGAGAGGGGGGGGGGGGAGAGGGGGGTACTGGGACGGGACACTCCCAGAGGAGAAGCAGACCGAGACAGTAGCGTGACGCGGGGACCGCACCGTCCGTGACAGGGCTTCGTGACGGTAAAGGGGCGTCTGGTCCGCATTATGTCAGAAAATTGTCCAACGTTACGTCATTAAAAATTTTCACGTCTTTAATTGTCTGCCATCCACGCTCTCACGCTCCTCGGTCTCCAGTGCAGTGCGCTGCTGTGGGGTTGGCAGTACGCTGATGACACCGTGGTGGCGGCGAGGTCCTAGGTGTGCACCCGGCGGGGGCGGGGCGGGAGGGGCGGGGTGGGGCGGGGAGGACGATCTCGTGTGGGGCTCCGCGCTGGCGGCCCCTCCAGGGGACGTGACGGGCCTGGGGAAGTGAATATTAGCACCACGACGGGGGTTGAGCGATTTTGACGGAGAAGCGCCCTCTCCGCCAAGCGTGGCGTGTCGGGGCGGGGCGGGGCGCGGTGGGCCCGGGTGGGGCTCGGCGTACGTTGAGGGGTGCACTTCTTCACTGAGTGACGTTTACGCCTCGCTGTGTCCGTGGGGCGCGCCGGGGCGTGGCGGGGCGTGGCGGGGCGTGGCGGGGCGTGGCGGGGCGAGACGGGGCAGTGCCGGCGGTGCGCCTTCTCTTTGCCGCCAACCCCATCCAGATCCTTGCGCAGTCGGGGGAATCAAAGTGCGCCGAACAGAGAGAGAGAGAGAGAGAGAGAGAGAGAGAGAGAGAGAGAGAGAGAGAGAGAGAGAGAGAGAGAGAGAGAGAGAGAGAGACTTGGGGAGGCCGAGGCGTGACCCGGTTGGGCTATCATGTACTTGAGTTGAGGGGCGCGCAGGCGTGGCGTGGCGTGGCGTGGCTGGGCTCAGTGTCCTGTGGGGCGGCCGCCCTCGCCTGCCCGCCCGCCCGGCCCGGCGTACACACAGGCGGCCTGCCTATCCGATCTGGGTCCCAAAAGGCATCGGCAACACTCCCGTCCCTCTCTCTCTCTCTCTCTCTCTCTCTCTCTCTCTCTCTCTCTCTCTCTCTCTCTCGTGCGGTTAGGCCCCTCGACGGGCCGGGGAGCCCCACCACGCCCCACCGCGCCCGTCCGTGCCCGGAGTGCTCCACACGATGAATGGTCCCGTGCGCTACGCCACGCCACGCCGCGCCACGCCGCGCCACGCCGCGCCACGCCGCCGCTCCAGAGCTGTTTTATGGCTCTTTGCTCGCAATCCACCGCTCAGGATAATCAAAACTGGGCCTCCCCTGGCCGCGCTGTGCGTGCCGTGCCGTGCCGTGCCGTGCCGTGCCGTGCCGTGCCGTGCCGTGCCGTGCCGTGCCGTGCCGTGCCGCGCCGTGCCGTGCCGTGCCGTGCCGTGCCGTGCCGTGCCGTGCCGTGCCGTGCCGTGCCGTGCCGTGCCGTGCCGTGCCGTGCCGTGCCGTGCCGTGCCGTGCCGTGCCGTGCCGTGCCGTGCCGTGCCGTGCCGAGCCGGCCGGGCCCCTCTGCTGCTAAACGCACGACGAGTGGCGGGGGGCAGGGTGGAGCAGGGCGCGCCGTGCGAGCCGAGTCGAGGGAAAAAGTGATTCAAATCACGTCACAATTACGACACAACGAGGTTGGAAAGGACGGCCGCAGACGTTTTTGTGATTCCACCGAGGAGAACGGGAGTGCCATCTTCTCGTGCTCCTCTTCTTGTTTTCCTCTCCTCCTCCTCCTCGTCGTCATCGTCGTCCCTCTCCTCGTCATCGTTCTCTGCCTCATCCTCCTTCTTTTTTCAAAAATAATTTTTTTTTTTTTTTATCCATGCAGGTTGTGAGTGAGGGGGTGCACACTTGTGCGCGCACAGGTGCGCCCCGTCTGGAGAGCGTCTCACCCAACCCTCACGCCACGAGGGAGAGAGAGAGAGGGAGAGAGAGAGAGAGAGAGAGAGAGAGAGAGAGAGAGAGAGAGAGAGAGAGAGAGAGAGCGAGAGCGAGAGACACTTTTGCGGCTACGAGAAGTTGCCCAGCCTGCCGGCGGCGGGGAGCGACGCCAGTTGTACCACCACACCACTGCGACGACAAATGGCCGGCAGGCTGCAGGGCCGATGAGATACCGCGAGCCGCATTAGTTTTACCGGCAGGGCGGCCAACTTCTGCGTCTGTAACCACAGAGCGGTGCCATCCCACCTGCGGGGGGAACAACACAGGGGGGCTCCCAAACCGCCGTAATGGGGATGGTGCGCGAACGGGTGCGTGACATGCACGTCGGAGAAGGGTCGTGCACACTCAACCCTTATGCACGATTTTTGCATCGTTATCCATTTTTTTAACAACTATAGTTATGCACAAAATTTTATGCATCACTATGCACACTTTGTACATACACTGTTAAACCAAGTGTTCAACTGTTCAACACTTGAATGTGTACAACTTCCAGTCTTACACGTCCAAGTGTACAACTCCGTATTTGTGCAATTCCAAGTGTCAAACTTGCCAGTTGTACACTTGTAAGTGTTTAACTCGACATTTGTGCATTTGCATATGTTCAACTTCCCTGTGCATCATTTCCCTTTTTGAACACTAGCAAGTATGTACTACTGTCGAGTTAAACACTTACAAGGGTACGACTGGCGAGTTTGACACTTCCAATTTCACAAATACCGAGTTGCGCACTTGCCCCTGTTATACTGGAAGTTGCACACTTACAAGTGTTGAACAGTTGAACACTTGGTTTCACAGTGTAGTTATGCACGAAATTGTGCATGAGGGACAGAGTGAAGCATGGTTATGCAGTAAAATTTGTGCATGACTTCACTGGTAAAACTTAGGTGTAGCCTTACGCCCTTTCTCAGGCATACTAAGATTACGCTTTAAATGAAGCGTAACAGGTTTATCCGCTCCTATATTCCTCCAATCCAAAAGTATGGGGGAATTTCTTTCCTACACGGTGAAAACGGTTCCTTGATGTCCAAGGACCATCGGAGTGATTCAAGGACGGCCTAGTGCATTTTCCCCACCCCTGTCCTTGGATCGTTCCGGTGGTCCGTTGACACCATAGAACCGTTTTTACCATTTATGCTTCATTTCAAGCCTTAGTTTTACCAGTATATGGTTGCTTAAAATCTGCAAGGCTGATGCACATTGCACAACAAAGTGCACAAGGGTTTTAGTACGTGCCAGCGGGCTGCTATCGAAATAGAGCCACTGTGAAAAATATTCGTAGATTTACGGGAAAATTTTCCACAAGGTGCTGTCGTAAAATTACATTTACAGATCGTAAATTTACAAACACTTCCTATCGACTTGGAATTCAGTGACGACCATAATTGGGCTATCGCAAATTTACAAAATATTTCGTAAATCGAATATACAACATTTATCGTAAATTTACGAGTATATTTTTCACAGTGGCTGCAACATACGTACCGTTTCATTCTTTTAAATTCACAAAAGTGTAAGGACGGTGAACTGCGCGCGTCTTAGACATGTCATTACTCCAGCCGAGCGAAACGAACAAGCGTAGTGCGTGGGTGGTGGGTGGTGGGGGTGGCGCGGGGTGGCGTCGAATCTGATTCATTAGCGGCAGCAGCAGCAGTACTAGTAGCAGCAGTCTCGTGAGATTGCGTGTTAGGCCAAATAATTAGGGGCCCGGGCGCGAGGGTAGGCGGGGCGGGGCGGGGCGGGGCGGGGCGGGCTCGCGCTGAGCGAGGCAGTACGTCAAATGGGTTCCGCTCATCCGAACGACGCGGTGCGAGCTGACTCGCGTAAGTTGGTCCGGAACAGACGACGACTGCTCGCCGTAGTAGAAATGCGTGTGATCCACAGCAGCGCCAGGAGCGACGGAGACGCACGGGTACACTCCTGAGTGCGCTTAACAGGTCACACTGAAAAGTCTATAGTGAGCATTGCACGCTTTAGTTAGAGTGAGCATGGGATGCACGCTTTAGTTAGAGTGAGCATGGCATGCACGCTAAGGTTAGCGTGAGCATCGGGATGCTCACTCTAACTTAAGCAAGCATCCCAATAATGCTCACGCTAATTTGTACCTTTCTCAGTGGGGAGAATGCACACTCCAACTAGCGTGAGCATTGGGATGCTCACTCTAACTAAAGCGCGCAATGCTCACTATAGACTTTTCAGTGCAACCGTGTATGATGAAATGCCAATTTCTTTTGGACGTGTCACTCACGGTAAAAATGGCGTCTTGGTTTTTAAGGAAAACTTTCTTTGATATCCAAGACGTTTTTCAAAAATCAAGACCTATCCTTAACGTCCTGAACACCAGTATGATTTCGAAGACATTGCTCTTGGTTTTCAAGACGACGCCTTGAAAACCAAGAGCAATGTCTTGAAAATCGACCTGGTCTTGAATTTTCCAAACCGTCTTGAAAACCAAGACGACAGTTTTACCGTGATACTGTTTCGACTACGATAAGTTTTACGCTAATTCGTTTCCCATGACAAACCAAACTACTTTGGCAAGCCAGGTTTTTTTTAAAAAATAGCTTTATTTTAACACGCCATATTTTTTGTTGGAAACCAAAAGTTTTTTAAATTCCTCTTCGGCAATCAAAATTTAAATCTTAACAGCAATGAAATCGGCGTTCGATCGAAGCACTTTACCAACCACACTTCAACTATCTTATGCGAGGGGGAATTCACATCAGAAAATCTTGTACAGACTACTCGGTATTACACTGTATTACACCGGTATTACACACAATATTTGATCACTTAAGGGCACATTTTCATGTTTTTCGGTATTAAATTACGGGTATTACAGCGTAATACACGGATCTGGTGTACAGTGTATTACGGAAGGGTATTCCCCCTCGATCTTATGTTTGTTGTACTCACGGTCCCAGAGGCAGCCGTACAGCTCGACGCGCATGCAGACGGTGCGCGGGTGCTCCGAGTGCGGGATGAAGCGCACCTTGGTGGCCACGAAGGGCATGGCCAGGTCCTGCCGCGCCACGATGTACGTATTGGTGTTCCCAGGAAGCACCTGCAAATGCAAAAATTAACATTAAAAAAAAAATACGATTTCACGAAATCCTGGTAGGCACGAAGTTCATTAATGTTCCGCTTTCATAAGAATTTTAGGTGGGTCTATGTAGAATTTGAGCTAAAAATTAAAAGTTTTTTGGTAGAAATTGAACTTTTTATCTCAGTGTACAGGTCATTAGTACAGCTCACATGCTCAATCTGAGCTCCCTAGCTCAAACGGTTTAGAAGATCAGTAAAGAAATGTCCGATCAACATGATTTTTGAACTGTAGTCTCGTTGTGCAATGATCATTCGAATAGTGCATCAACATTTTTATTTTATCATGTTCTTCCAAAATTTTAATTTATAAAGTACTGTGCATGACTAGAATCAACAGGTTCCTAGCCATGGGCCTCCTCCCCTGCGCGCCACGCAGTGGACTCGAGCCTTCGCAACAATACCCCGATCGGCTCGGCTCCGTGACAAGTCGAGCATTACCATAGAAACGGAGATTTTAACTTCAAATTTCTCAAAATTGGCCACCAACTTTTGGATGGCATTGCAGCAGTGAACTCAGGAGATTTAGTTCTACCTCTCTGCCAAATCTTATCAAAATCGTATAGAAAATTTCCGATTTACATAAGGGGCCGTGCTGATAAAAAAAATCGGATCCTGAGACAAAACCATAAGGCTACTTCGTGCCTAAAAAAAACGTCAGCACGAACACCGAAAGAACACTTGCGCGAATCGACTATTGCAAACCCAGTGTACACTCTAAATGCGAAAGAACAATTTTGTTTCCTAAATAGGAACGTTTTCGTGCACATCTAGAATGGATGCAAATTTGTTCCTATAACTGGACAAGTTGTGTAAACTTTTGCACAATTTGTCTAAGTTTAGGAACAAATTTGCATCCAGTCCGGATGTGCACGAAAACGTTGCAAATCGGGGAACAAAATTGTTCCTTCGCATTTAGAGTGTATGAATCTCGCACACGTGTAAGTGCGAGAGTTCACATTCATGCACACTGTAAAACTTTAAGTCGTCACATTACGGAAAATGTAGGGCTGAATTTCACTTTTGAAAGGTTCGTCACATGACAAATGGTTCATCACAGTGTGACGAAAGATTTATGTAATGTGACGAAAGACTTATGTAATGTGACGAAAGATTCATGTCAAGTGACGAAATGTATGTCATGTGACGACTGTTCTATCACAGCTCTCGTGACGAAATATTCGTAGCAATATTTATCGTCACATGACAATTTGGTTTAACAGTGCACTCAGTGTTGCTTTGAGTGTATGAGATAGGGGGAAAAAAACAAGACAAACATTTACACACTTGGACTTCCAGTGTCCAGTGTATTATTATTTCCTTTCACACGATATTTTTTTGCTTCGTTCAGTTGGCAGGGCCGGCAGGCAAGTTTCCGATAATGACGGTTGGCAGACTTGTGTGATGAATATCCGGCCGACTGCCGGCCGGGGCCGGGCCGGGCGCGGGGATTCATGACACGGGCATGCATGGTGCGGGAGATAGCCTGCTGCCTTATCCACAGCCGAGGCGCACGCTCCAACTTTGTGAGTTACCATTATTCACAGCGTCGAGTTGTATCGAGAGAGAGAGAGAGAGAGAGAGAGAGAGAGAGAGAGAGAGAGAGAGAGAGAGAGAGAGAGAGAGGGAGAGAGAGAGAGAGAGAGAAAGAGGGGGGGGGGGCAGGACCTTTTGGTCTCCTGGCGTGGGGTTTTCAGAACTCGCTCGGCTGGAGCTGGAGCTGGCTGGCTTGCTGGCTAGGTCAGGCACTCACGTCAATAAATACCAAGACTGCAACTCCCTCTCTCTCTCTCTCTCTCTCTCTCTCTCTCTCTCTCTCTCTCTCTCTCTCTCTCTCTCTCTCCCCCTCTCCCTCTCCCTCTCTCCCTGCTCGCAGGGGGGCCGTCTCGTCTGCGCTCGGAACGGGTCGCGCGCAAGCACAAGCTAATTGAATGAAATTTCTTTCCTCCTGCAATGACTTTGCCTGCACCGAGGAGGAGGTGGAGGATGTTTACTGCAAACGTGTATTAACGGGGAGGGGAGCGGCGGGGCGGGGCGGCGCGGGGTGGGGCGGGGCTATCAAGAAGATCCGCTCAGCGGAGCAGGCGCGCGCACACAACATAAAGTACGTAAAGGTCACGTAATTAAAACAGACACGTGGGAGTAAAACTCGCCTGCACCGAGTCGGCCGGTCACGTCGCACTGGCCCTCGCCTCTTATCACACTGTAAATGTAAGTGTGTGACAAATTACTCACGCGACTCACGCACTTGTAGGTGAGTGAATTCCGATCGTGCCTATAGCTTTTATATTAACTATGAAATTGGCTATGGCTCGCAAGGCTCCGAATGGGCGTCCGACACAAAGCAAGTGTGTGTAGCACATATCTTTATGTACACTGCAAAACTGTTTGCGGAAAAAGTACCGCTAATAATTTTTCCGGAGACTTCCGTACTTCGAGGAAAACGGAAACTTTGTTCAAATATCCGTAGTGTATGTGACAGTACCGTGAGAGAAAAACTAATTGATGGCCAGGAAGGATTTGTTCGTACCCATCACAGTACGGAACGCTTCCGTCATCGGTTCCGTACTATGCGTCACATTTTTAACAGTGTGTGCAGAAATCGCTTTTACCTTAACACGTGAATACAAGAAAAGTGTTTTTTTTTTCCCTGTTACTCTACTTTTTCTTTTCGCTGCCTCCTCCTGGCCGGCTGCCCTCTGCTCGTATTGCATTGCGTAAGACACTAATGCCCCGTGCCGACCCTCCCCCAGGCTAGGCGGCCAGCGGTGGTGTCCGGGGCAGGGGCGGGCGCGGGAGCACACTATGGGGAAGGGGGGGGGGGGCGCGCCTTCGCCCGCCCGGAAAAGCATGGCGATGGCAGAGCGTGTCGCGGACGAGCCCGGAATTGAAAGTAGCATCGGCGAGCGGGGCGGGGCGGGGCGGGGCGGGGCGGGGGCACTGACGTGTACGTCCCCCGCCACACCACGCCCCGAGCCCAGCTACGCCGCGCCACGACCGGAAGGTCATTTCCTGATGATCAAGCCCAGCCTGGGGCGGGACGGAGTCAGAAGCAAATCCTAAACTTGAGAAGCCAAGGCCGACTCGGCACCCGAGGTAGAAGAAAATCTGCACTGGAAAAAGCGAGGGGGTATGCACTTTCAAAACCTGTGACCCGACTATTACGTCTATTACGCTCTATTACGCTTCAAAATTATCGGGATTCAGCTGAAAACAGCCCAAAACAACCCGAAAATAGGTAAATTTCGTAGAATTTCGGCTATTACGCCACTACTACGCATACTATTACGCGTGCTATTACGGACAGAGTGACCCGACTATTACGCGAGTGCATACCCCCTCGGGAAAATGTAATGTGACTTGCTACACACTTGCAAGTGTGACCCCTGAAGAGGTCGCAGCATGTGGTGTGGTGTGACCGTACTTTTGGTCATGTTTGTGATGCGACCTCCAATGTGATATGCCGTATACCCTGGAGCTGGCGTCGCATACACGGTGTGACGTAAGTTTTGGTCGCATGCCGTGGTGTGACAAAAACTGGTCACAGAAATTGACGTGACGCGCACGTCACGCCTGTTTTTCCTGGTATAGTCACTTGAAGGAAGGGCACTACGTAAAAATAATTGCGATGAAAATTCGTTTTCCTAGTGGAAATCCAAGAAGTCGAGTGCCCCACACGTGAATGGAACTTTACTGACCCAAGTGCCTTTATAATTCAGACACTTGCGTTTTCAATGTCGTACGATTGAAAGAAACAAGTGCAAGCTGCTTCTAGCAGCTACTATGCAGGAAAACGATCGTAAGAACGCGTAAAGCAAATGCGTGTCCGACCATGGGCGGGCCTAAAAACAAAATAGGACACTGTTTCTCCTGGAATACAGTCCGGTCCCTTAATGCTCCAGCCGGCCAGCCTTACTCCAGGCGACTCCAGGGAGCGCGGCCCTACAGACTCCAGCACACACACACACACACACACACACACACACACACACACACACACACACGACACTCCCCAGCCCTTCCGCAGCCGCGCCCCCCGCCACATATCTTCGAAATCCCCTCCATATTTTCTCATTGCGCAGGCAAAAGGTAAGGGAATACACCACCAGCCACTCCCCCAGCTCCCCCACTAGACTGCACCGCATAGCCAACCGTTATTACTTTTTCTTCATTCATTTATTTAAAAAAAAAAAAACTGGCCTACCGGCCACTAGACAGACAGTCCAGCTCCAATAGCAAACACAAAAAACTTAAACTTTCCTACGCTTAACGCTGGACAACATTTGCTTTGACAACTTTAACTGGCTAACGCTAACGTGAAAGCAGATGACTTTTACTTAGTATGTACGTTTTGTCTCAAACTTTGAACTTCCTACTTCAAACTCAGAACTTTAACCTTTTTTCGCGTTAACTTTTACTGTCAGAACTTATCAACTTTTAGCTCTTTAACTTTCAGCTTTTAGCTTATCAACTTTTAGCACTCCAACTTTCCAGCTTTTAACTTTTTCACCTTTCAACTTTTAACTTTTCAAATTTTAACGTTTTAACTTTTAACGTTTACTGACAAAAACTGCGAATCATTACGAGATAGCGTAGCGTGGCGCGTCGCGGCGTCGTGGCGTCGCGGCGTGGCGCGGGGAGTGGGGGCGTAGGGGCCTACAGCGGCCGACTAGTGTTTGGGGTTATGGGTCGTAAAACGGCAAAATGTTTACATGGCGGCATGCCCTTTGTGTCAGACGCATTCCTGCCACGCATTCCTGCCACGCACACCACGGTCTCCCCTAGGAATATTTTGGCTGGGCTGGCTGACTGGCTGGGCTGGACTGGACTGACTGGCTGGCTTTAACTGGCAACTTTAACTGGACTGGCTGGCTGGCTTTAACTGGTACCTTTACCTTCGGGTAAAGCCAGTCCTACTGGGGACTGTCTAAAAAGATGTCACACTATACGGTATATTGTTTTATCCTCTGCCATGCGATGCGAAAAGTGTGTTTCCCAGCCACAAAACAGTCTCCCTTTAACAGTTTCTCTCTTTCTCTCTCGCACGCACAAAAGAGGAGAAAAATCGTATATTCCATATCGTCCGCGTTTTCCATCGAAAAGTTAACAAAACAGCGGGCAAAAAAAAAAAAAAAAAGGAGTGATGGAGCGCTGGCAGCAGACAAATGTGTGTGAGGACCAGGTCTGTGTCTGAGCGGGGCCCGGCGGGACGGAACAGGCATGAGGCCGCCCGGCACGGCCCCGCCAGCTTCAGTATTATCAATATGCCATAAATCTGAAGCGAGCGCGCCGGAGATTTACTCGCAACACAAAATGGCGCAGATTGAAATAAACTATACATCACTGCGGTGGTACCGGGCCGGGCCGAGCATCGGGTACTGCTCCGTCTCTCTCTCTCACTCTCTCTTACTCTCTCTCTCTCTCTCTCTCTCTCTCTCTCTCTCTCTCTCTCTCTCTCTGTCTCTCTCTCTCTCTCTCTCTCTCTCTCTCCCGCACTCACACGCGAGGTGTGGTCTTTCTCTCTTTCACTCTGAACTGCGTTCCGATTAGCTATCCTTCCTCTCTTTATATCGCGAAGAGAGAGAGAGAGAGAGAGAGAGAGAGAGAGCGAGAGCGAAAGAGAGAGAGAGCGACCACCAGCTTGTTGCGGTTCGCGTGCCCAGTGACCATCGCGCTCGCCGTCGAAGGCACCGGCCAGGTGGGCGCCTCTCTCTCCTCTCGGAGGCAGCCTCGCCTCATGTTGTCTGTCTCGCACTCTATGCCGGCGCCGGGTGCTACCAGGGGTGCGACAGAGAGGACACGAAACGGCCGCGCTGCCGCACGCATCCCGAAAAATCATGCAGAGAGAGAGAGAGAGAGAGAGAGAGAGAGAGAGAGAGAGAGAGAGAGAGAGGTGTACGCACACACATAGGACGTCAGAACAGGACGATCTTTAAGAGTGAGTATACTCGACACGAATTGCATTATTATAACCTCAACAATATCCTTAAATATTTTACCAAGGGAAGGAGCGCGATCGTCTGAGCTTTTTTAAACTTATAAACGACGTAGTACAAAATAGAGAATAATTTTAATTTCTGGGCAAGACGCTACCAATCTAAAAAGAAAATGCGTATAGCGAGGGTGGCGGTGAGGAGAGGTCTGCTGTGGCTGACAGGCAAGGAGGAATGGGGTGAGCGGTCAGAGGGACGGGCGGCGAATACCGAGAGAAGTTGAGAGAGAGAGAGAGAGAGAGAGAGAGAGAGAGAGAGAGAGAGAGAGAGAGAGAGAGAGAGAGAGAGAGAGAGAGAGAGAGAGAGAGAGAGAGAGAGAGAGAGAGAGAGAGAGAGAGAAAGAGAGAGAGAGAGAGAGAGGGCAAAAGAAAGCTAGCTGTCGTCGCCTAACGTGACCATGACACACCGCTCTCACCGGCGGCGTAAATCATCAAATCAGGTCGAAAAACCAACGCCGGGGGTGGAAATGCAAATAAGGGTGTGGCCTGAGGCCGCGTGTCCGTGGGTGTACCCTCCCCCTACCCTCCCCCCCCCTCCTTCCCCCTGTACCCCGCGAGCGCAGGGAGTCCCAGGCCGGCGGCGTGCCGGTGTAGCAGTCCCGGCCGACGCCTTACTTCTTTCCCTCCTTCTCCTCCTCCTCCTCCCTCCTCCTCCTCCTCCTCCTCCGCCCCCTCCCCTCCCTCTCCCCTCCTCCTCCCTCTCCCCTCCTCCTCCTCTCCTCCTCCTCCTCCTCCTCCTCTCCTCCTCCTCCTCCTCCTCCTCCTCCTCCTCCTCCTCCTCCTCCTCCTCCTCCTCCTCCTCCTTCTCCTCCTTCTCCTCCTCCCCCTCCTTCTTCTCCACTCCGGAAATCACTCTTGGCCTATGGCTGACCAGTAGGGCGGTCGTGTACGGGCCTGCGCTCGACTCCACATAATGGCAGCCCCCACTAATGAACACGGCAAGCCTGTTTGCACGTCACCCCCATCTGCTAGTACGCTCGCGCCCTCTCCGCCCCCCCACCCCGCTGGCCCATAAGAGAGGGGCAATTTACCATACAATGTTTCACGGCAGGCAGACCGCCCTTTAATGCGACGAACAAGGTACTCGCGGTACCCTTGGGATTTTCACTTTTTATTTTACCGATTGCAAATTTACAAAACCATTTTCAAAATCACCAATAATGAAGAAAATTAGTGAAACTTTAGCATTGTGATATTTTGTACACTCTGCAATCTAACTGTCATGTAGTACAACAGATTTGCTGAGCATTCATTTCTTTGTTGAATTTCTAAACAAACCCAACATTGTCTCCCTTATTCTCGGCGAGATTTCGCACGTGAGTGATCCCCAGCAGGTAGGCACTCAGCTCGCAGTCTGGAGCCTGTTTCCCCGCCCCCTCCCCTCCCTAGTCCGTGACCGCTAACCCAATGCAGATCCTCTCTGCTGCTGGGCCTCCTCCACCGCCGCCGGGAGCCAGGCCAGACCGCGCGCTCAAACCGAACTCAACCCTTTGCCCGCTCGACCGCGCAGCGGTCATGACGTCACGAGACTATCCCTGTCCCTCCCTCCATCCCTGACAGCAGAGTCACCTCTGACAATCTATATCACATTCATCTTCGGGCAGCAAAAAAATCAATACACAGCAAAACAGCAATGCAAAGAGTGGGATGTCTACAACCAACTATAGGCAACATCTGTGCGCACGTGCAAGGAGGCTGCCTAGTAGGCAGGCGGTTATACCGGGTATTTTACCTAAATTACTGAGCATCCCTGTAGCATAAATTAAGAAAAAAAGTTCAAAGTCCACACTGAGCGAACACTATCCACTCCGCCAGGAACATTATCCACACTGAGCAAAACCTTCCCTCACCGCCACACATATTATCCACACCGAGCGAACATTTACCGAAAATTGACAACTCTGTTTGAAATTGCAGAATTTTTATTTTCTACAGGCTGACACACGGAATCCAAAGGAGTGTGCGGTCCACAGCCCCCGCTGCCCTCCCCTGCCCTGCCACTCCCCCGCCCCGCCCCGCCAGGCGGGTCTCATGGGGCTGATCCTGACGCGGTGTGACAGGCGACGGTCGGGCTGCCGCCGCTGTCCAGCGCGCGATACCCCTTCACCTGGACCTCGCCATTAGAGGATTACCCCGCCCCCTAAGGCCCCATCTCCTCGCCGCGACTATATGACAGTTGAAACCCTGCCGATAGAAGGGCTATATATATGCTCACAAAAAACAATAATTTCAAAAAAAAAATTAAAAAAAATGCCCTGTCAGCCGACCAAATATTCCTACACTGGAAAAACAAAGGTGCTACGTCCTACCTTTAAAAGGCACTAACAAAATTTAGTGCCTTTGGAAAGGCACTCAGATTTAGTACCCCAGGAAAGGCAATAAGATTAAGTGCCCCAGGAAAGGCACTGAGATTTAGTGCCCCAGGAGAGGCAATAACATTTAGTGCCCCAGGAAAGGCACTAAGATTTAGTGCCCCAGGAAAGGCGCTAACTCTTGTTAGTGCCATTTAAAGGTAGGACTTAGCACCTTTAGCTGACCACCTGCGTATATTCCATACCAATTTAGTGCCTCTGCAAAGGCACTAAGATTTGGTGCCCTAAGAAAGGCACTAAACTTAGCACTTGATTTTAGCGCTCCAGGAAAGGCGTTGCTTAGCACCTTTGTTTTTCCGGTGTGCGACTTTAAATATTTTATTTTATTGCTTCATCACACGTGGTCTGGCCTGGCCTGTCCGGGGGTTGCAGGGAGCGAGAACAGAGGGTAAAAGAAACGGTACACGCTTTTACCCTCTGCCCCCGCCTCACATCTCTCTCACCGAGAGTGAGTGGCGTATGGCCGTATATGGCGCTAGAGTGAAGGCCCGCTCCATGTTGCAGCGAATAAAGGCCAGTGCAGTGCAGCAAGAGGGGTTGAGAAATCTCTCTCTCTCTCTCTCTCTCTCTCTCTCTCTCTCTCTCTCTCTCTCTCTCTCTCTCTCTCTCTCTCTCTCTCTCTCCATGACCATGATGCACTTCCTAAAATTGCAATTGGAAATTGTAAAACCTCTATATGCTTTCAAAATTCATTGACGATCAAGAATAAGTCTTTTGTAAATTCACAATATTTGCGGTTCGAAAAAAAAAATCGACCCCACCCTCCTTTAACTCTAGTTTAGCCCGTTTTAATGACAACGAAAGAGTTTTCCTGTTCGCGGCAAAGAAAAAGAAGCAGGCCACAGGTCGAGCGGCAAGAGGTCAGAGCAGAGAGGCGGTGGCGGGCATGAGTGCACAGGGGAGAGACTGTAGGCGGGTAGGCGAGCCGGAAGACACACACGTGGCTCACGGGAGTCTGGCTGGATGTGCCTTGGCCGAGTTGTAGCGGCAGGCACACTGTCAAATTCTTGTTTTGCGAGTACTTTGCGTCCGCCACCGGCGCAGCGGACCGGAGACCCTACAAGTCTCAGTGAGCGAATGAATATTCACCAAAATGGTCAATACGCTCACCTACAAGTGAGCGAATAGTCGTTTGCTCACCTACAAGTAAGTGAGTGATTTTGTTTGCTCATCTACAAGTGAGCGAATAGTCATTTGCTCACCTACAAGTGAGTGAATTTTTTCGCTCATCTACAAGTGAGCGACATTCGCACACTTGGATTTCCAGTGCAGGCGACACACCACCAGATAAGCCTGTCCCACCCCGTCGCGCGCCGCGGAGCCACAAAACTAACCACAAAGCGGCGGGCAAAGTTTGCTCCAGCGAGCCGAGGCGCCGAGCCTGACCCGCGCGCCGCCGGAAACGAGTCGTATTTTTCAGACGTCGGTAGAGAGATGTGAGTGAGAATACGTGGGTGAGAGAGAGAGAGAGAGAGAGAGAGAGAGAGAGAGAGAGAGAGAGAGAGAGAGAGAGAGAGAGAGAGAGAGAGAGAGATGGAAGGACGATGCACACACGGTGCGGTTTTGTGCGACGTAGCGTCATTTTGCATGGGCCGGCGGGCTGGCAGACAGAGTGTGTTTGAGTTACTTCTACTACAAGTGGCGCCCGCAACGCGCCGGGAACATTTTTCCGGCCGCGCAGAGCAGGCATACGGAAGACACGCGGGGCGCGGGAGTGGGTTGGGGGGCAAAAAGGGCATACGCGCAAATATCTCTCAGCCTCTATTATTTTCTGTGCGGTACCAAATAAAAAAGTGGGGCCAGGGAAGGGTTGAAATAAATGCATGGAAAGTTTGATGTGATATTACGTCGTGTGGCCCTAGAACGACAAGGAAGTGGGCTGGATGTCTACTCTGCGGGCGCCTGGTGCCTGTAAGGTGCCCTGGCTGAGAGTGAGGCCACGGGCTTGTAATAATTTCTCATGGTGATATTAAGTAATATGTTCATTTTTCACGCTTTATAGCCTAGCCGCCAGTGGCAGCATTATTGTGAGTGCAGCATAGAGGCAACAAACCGCAACCAATTTACAACCACCTGGAATCACCCAGAATACAGTATGGGCATCCCATGGACAGACAACGGCGGCAGCGTATGGCGGAGTCAAATTTATTTAAGTGAAAAAAGAAAAAAAAAACTCCTAAAAAATGAGGTGGTGGTTCTTCTGTCTCCCTGCTACATGGTCCGACCACTCCAAAAGCGACCGCGTCGTAAACGATATGGCCGCGCGACGCCCCACCCCACCCCGCCTCACCCCACCTCGCCCCACCTCGCCCCACCTCACCCCACCTCGCCCCCCCTCGCCCCACCCCTCTCAGAGCATTACTCCACCTGCTGCCGCAGTACTCCGCTGCCACAGCGCGGGGGTCCGCGCGCGCAGCAGCCTCACCTTCACAGTAGTGGATTTCACCGCCCCTTTTTTTAAAAAAAAATTCTTTACAGTTTTTATTTAGCGGACTCCTCCTCCGGGAGCAACATACACGCCCCGAGCGGGTAGGCAACCCGCCCAACATTCGAGTGCGAAACAGTTTTGAAGCTCTTTCAACGCGGTATATGGAAACGTAACTCATTGTAGATTAATTTTGTGCTGAGGAACAATAAGAAACAAAAGGCCAAAACATGTACATCAATGTTCTTGTAGGCACTGATAAATCAGTGTACACTGCAGAAACAAATGTGACATGCGTCACACTTGCAAGTCCGACGCTTGGAGAGGTCACACCATGTGGTGTGGGTGTGACCATAGTTTTGGTCACTTTTGTGATGCCGTTTACCCTGGAGCTTGCGTCGCATCACATGGTGTGATTTTGGCTTCAGAAAAGAATGCCAAAATTTGGCATTAAAAGTAGCCACAGCCTTAGCGAACTAGATCAATTACATATTAAGCCGGCTCTCAAGCTTTTTCGAAGCAGAAGGGCTAGATCGAGGGGTCGACCACTTCGATATTCCATGTACACATTGAAAAATGTTCCAAAAATATTCCAGATATTTCAACATATTCCAGTCCAAAAATATTCCAAATATTCCAAAAAAATTCCAAATATTCCAAAAATATTCCAAAATATTCCAACATATCCCTGATATTCCAAAAGTATTAGCCCACATTTTCATGATATCCCAAAAATATTGTTCTACATATTCCAAAAATATTCCAGATATTCCAACTGAAATATATATTCCATGTACAGAAATATTTCAAGTGGTCGACCCCTCGGGCTGGATAAAAAAGTAGTGTTTTCACGGACCTTGTCTCCCTGGTGGTCGCGGTACGGCACCCAGCGGTTGAGCCCCGGGCGCCAGTACTCGAGCAGGAACTGCTCGGCGTACTCCTGGCCCTGGCCGTTGCCGAAGCGGCCCTGCGTCTCGGTGCGCGTGATGAGGTGCTCGGCCTGCAGGTCCACCTCCAGGTACTCGCGCACCTCGCTCGAGATCTGCGCCTTGGGGCACCACGCGCCGCCGTTCATCTCCTGCCGGATCCTGCGCAGCACGGAAGCCAAGACACTTGTTACACAGAGACACGAGAAAATACATACAGATATAAGTACGTACACACTGAACCCTTATGCATGTTGTGCACAAGGGTTGCAGGAATATGTGCAACCATAGTTATGCACACATATTAAGCACTGCTAAAAGTTTACGAAGCATCGCTTTGTATTACAAAGGATTTCACTGTAACTCAAAGGGCGACAAATTTGTGTCCTTTTGTGGCGACACATCGCAAAAGGAAACTGCCCAAATTTGTGACCTTTTTTTCGGCGACACATAAGTGTGTGACCTTTTTCGGCTACAATTTTGTCGCCAAAAGCTCCGTGTGTCACCGAAACGGAGACGCATGTGACCTTTTTCGGCGACACGCAGAGGTTTTGGCGACAAAATTGTCGCCGATAAAGGAAACACATTTATGTGTCGCCGATAAAGGACACACATTAATGTGTCGCCGATTTAAGGCAACATGCGTTTCCTTTAAAATTACAGTGTTGCTTTATTGTAAGTTACGGAGAAAACAAGGCCACTGTAATATGAACAGTCAGACTTAGTAGCCTACGAAGCATTACTTTGTAAGACAAAGGGTTATGCTTCGTAGCTTACAAAACACACCATCTGTAGTACAAAGCAGAACTTCGTAATACAAAGGAACCGAATTCTTCGTAGGCTTACAAGAGATGTGCTTTGTAAACTTTTAACAGTGAGCTTAAGTATGTCCATTTTGTGCACATTTGTGCATATAAACGCACCATTTCATGCACATTTCTTTTTTTTTTTTTTTTTTAGGAAAAAGGGAAAACTTTGAGGAACTTTCATAATTTGAGGAAAACTCCTTGGATTTTGAGGAAGTCTGTTCAGATTTTCAGGAAAACGCCTCAAAAGATGCGGGAATTCCCCCAAATTATCGGAGCTTCTTAAGGTTTTTCACTTTTCCTCAAAAAATCAGGCATTGTGTTTACCCCGGCGGACGCGCGGTCGCTAGCCCCTTCCTGGTAGAACCATGTGTCCCATCTTAGCTATCGATGTATTGAAAAATGTAAACGTTTCTTTGGACATTAACTTTTAATTTTGCTTACCCTCCGGCGGTTCGCACTTGTCGCGTATGGAGTTAGGATTTGGAGGGGACAGGTTGGGCGAGGGGGTGGGTTGGGTAGTTGGGTGGGTTGGGTATTTGCGTGGCGAGGGGTTGGGTGGGGAGGGGTTGGGTGGGGACACCTACCCCTTCCCCCTCCACTGCCTCTTGAAAACCGTCTGTTAGCAACAACGTGGCGCTCATGGCAATTTAGCGGACGCACGCAGCGCACTCTGTCGGGCCGGGCGGTCCCTAGGGCCATGCGGGCCCGGACCCCCGCAGGTGTGGGCACCGCAACAGAGAGAGTGAGAGAGAGCGAGAGAGAGAGAGAGAGAGAGAGAGAGAGAGAGAGAGAGAGAGAGAGAGAGAGAGAGAGAGAGAGAGAGAGACTCGGAGGCCAGTTCCGGTCCGCTACCATGAGTATCCCCCTTCCTCTTACCCCTTACCGACTTCGGAATGATAACTGTTCCGTTTACGGTCTCAACTTGTTCTACCTCGCCGTTTGCGGGGTCGCCCCACCCCGCCCCACCCCGCCCCGCCCTCGTGTGTCCGCTGGGGGCTGTTAGTGCTACCCCTCTCGTCCGCTCCCCCCCCCCCTCCCCCAACCATCCGCTCACCCCCATTTCCCCCTCCGTGACGCGCGTTGGACGGACAGCCGACGACGGCCCCCATATGTGTGGATAGGCAAATGTTTGTCTTACGTTACGAAGTGACCGCCGACGCCCCGGCCCCGGGGGCGGCTCAGTCCGGCCTACACCCCCAGGCCAGGCGTGGGGGCGGGGCGGGGCGGGGCGGGGGCGGGGCGGGGCGGGGCGGGGCGGGCGGGCGGGGGGCGGGCGGGGCGGGGCGGGGCGGGGCGGGGCGGGGCGGGGCGGGGCGGGGCGGCACAAAGTAGGGGTGCAGGGGAAGGAAAAGCGTAGCGAGAGGGATTGGCGGCGACAGGGAAGTCAGCTGGGAGGGGGGGGTGAAGGGGAGTAGAGCAAACGACTTTACAGGATTACGCCAGGACATATAGTCTCGCCCGATTGTGTCGTGCCTCCCTGCCTGCTGCACTCTGAGTGTCGCACACTTGTATAGGTGTGTAAAGTTTTGTCCATGCGTCAGTGTGCGTTACATCCCTAGGAAAATTCACACATAATGATGCTAGTCCAGCGGTTCTCACAAAATGTTCCATGCCTCCTTGCGAGGAATTCAAAATATATGTTAACACATACTTGGTTCACGCCTCTCTAGGGTGAGCATTATGTATTCCACGCTTCCATGCGAAGAACTGCCGTGTTCCACGCTTCTATGCGTGGAACTGCCGTGTTCCACACTTAGATTAACAGTGTGGAAATTCACACAGGTGACATTTCAGATACTTTGGTCACCAGTGTACCTGAGGCCCGCGCCGGGTTTTTCTCCGGTTCCGTCTCCAGCCGGGCCGGCGCCGGCGCTACGGACGGACCCACCTTGACTGCTCGTGTATTCTACAAGGCAATTATCCGGTCCAGAGGGTGTCCGCCGCGGTGGGGCGGGGCGGGGCGGGGCGGGGCGGGGGGGGTAGGGTGCGGCAGCCCCGGGGGTGTCTTGTCCCCTTGTGGGGTCTGCACGAGGGGCGGCCGGCGGCCCCGCCCTTGCGCCCCGTCCCGCTCCCAACGTAAACACAGGGCCCGCTGCTGCTGCTGCTGGCCCGTGGGCGGCGGCGCCCCGCCCCGCCCCGCCCCACCCCACCCCACCACGCCCGGCTCGCCATCACTAATTATGGGGCTCCCTACCAACAGCCGCGGCACCGAAATGCCGCGTGGCCGTGCGAAAATACATTTAATGGGACGGCCTCGTATTATTTCGCATGTGCACACCACGTTTCGCGTATACTTATACACATATATATTTTTTTATTTTTTATTTTTTTTAAAATTGCAGTGGACATGTGCTGCGGTATGGCCACCCCTACGACGACGGCGTCCTTCTATGAATGTGTAATCGCCCCCCAGTGTGCCGGCCTCCGCTGCACACGCCTACACCCTTACATGATTCGGCACTAAAAGGCTCGAGTGTCCTTGTGTGCGTGTGCGAGTGCGTGAGTGTGTGTGTGTGTGTGTGTGTGTGTGTGTGTGTGTGTGCGTGTGGTGCCAGGTGGTGGTGCCACTTCCCCGGCGGCCGGGTGGGACGTGTATCCGGCAGGTAATCTGCAGAGAGCAGTGGCAGCAGAGGCGGTGCAGTGCGCGTAGCCGCCGTACGTTGTACGTTACGGGTACGGACGGCCACCTGGACTGAGCCGCTGCGGGCGGGCTGGGCAGGCCGGCCACTCCTCCGACATGATTCAATTGTCACAATTAACCTAATGGACCCGGCTGTGCTGCTGCACACTTGCCGCGCGCGGCCGCGTTCGGAACTGTAGTTTGTGTGAACTTTAGTTTTTCGTGTCGGATTCGGTTTTTTTTTTTTTTAAATACAGCAAGGAGAAAGCGAGCAACGATTTCACTGGAAAAACAAAGGTGCTAAGTCCTACCTTTAAAAGGCACTAACAAAATTTAGTGCCTTCGGAAAGGCACTAAGATTTAGTGCCCCAGGAAAGGCACTAAATTTTGTTAGTGCCTTTTAAAGGTAGGACTTAGCACCGTTAGCTGACCACTTGTGTATACTCCATACAAATTTAGTGCCTTTGCAAAGGCACAAAGATTTAGTGCCCCAGGAAAGGCACTAAACTTAGCACTCGATTTTAGCGCCCCAGGAAAGGCGTTGCTTAGCTCTTTTGTTTTTCCGGTGTTTCTTTAATTTCTTGCGTACTTACGAAACCTTAATGCATTTTTTTGTGCACGCGGTTATGCAGGACTACGTATTACAACCATAGCATGCACATCGCTCCGTAGACATTGCTTTTACCGTGGCCCGTGTTCGGCGCGTATTAAGGGGGGGGGGGGGGCGGTCAAGGGGGCAATCCCACAATCCCACGCCCCTCCCCTGTCGGGCTCTAGTAATCCGCCTGAAAGGTAGGCAACTTGAGCCCCCCCCCCGAATGTAGGCAACCCACAGGGCACCTGGCCATGTCTACAGGACCGCAGTACGCCCTTGGCCCGTGCCCCGAGTACAGTGCGGCGGCTCAGTCCGACCCGCCGGGTCGCAGCAGCACACTGTTAAACCGAATTGTCATGTGACAATAAATATTGCTACGAATATTTCGTCACAAGCACTGTGATGAAACAGTCGTCACATGACATACATTTCGTCACTTGACATGAATTTTTCGTCACATGACGTGAATCTTTCGTCACTTGACATGAATTTTTCGTCACATGACATGAATCTTTCGTCACACCGTGATGAACCATTTGTCATGTGACGAACCTTTCAAAAGTAAAATTTAGCACTGACTTTGTCGTAATGTGACGACTTAAAATTTAACAGTGCAGGAAAAGCGGGGACGACTTTATCGTGTGACTCGGGGCGATAATTAAATTTTCGCGCGTTCCGGCGGCGGCCGCATGCATATTTGATTCGTGGCGCTCGCTCGCGCGCGAGTACGTATAGTCATGCTCCCCCCCCCCCCCCTCCCCCCTTCCCCCGCCCTCACCCCCACCAACCTCCACCCACCTCCACCCCACTCCACTCCACTGCGGGCCGCGCGGGCGACATCTCTCTGGATTAGGGTTTATCTCTGTCGCAGGAAGCAAACCTTTGATGTGCCCCGTCCCGCCCCCCGCCCCGCCCCGCCCCACCCTCACCCCGCCTGGCCGGCAGCGCATCACCCCTTCCGCACCGGGCGCCACCGTGGCGGGGCGGGGCGGGGCGGGGCGGGGCGGGGCGGGGCGGGGCGGGGCGGGGCGGGCGACAAGACAGAGACCAATTATCTCGTCAGAGCAGGGCGGGAGGGCAGGACGTCCCAGCTCATCCCGCATCCCCGTAATCTCTCTCTCTCTCTCTCTCTCTCTCTCTCTCTCTCTCTCTCTCTCTCTCTCTCTCTCTCTCTCTCTCTCTCTCTCTCTCTCCCCCCCCCCCCCAAGGTCTCTTTGCTCTACTATCGCCCCGCTACCGCCACTGCTAATTCGAGCACAAAAACCAGCACGATATAGCTTTGTCTACCTCCGAGCCGGCGTCCACAGCGTGACCGCCACGAGCACCACAGAGAGGTTTTAAGGTCCGCGAAGAGCCTCAGGCACTTTAAGGGCCCCGTCAGGGGCGGCATCCGCGATCAAAACATCAGCTTGGCCCGGTCGCTTAACAGGGATTACGACGAGAGTCCTCGCGTCTACCCACCTGCTCTCCATCTATTTTCCACTTCCGTCCTCTCTCTCTCTCTCTCTCGCCCTCTCTCTCTCTCTCTCTCTCTCTCTCTCTCTCTCTCTCTCTCTCTCTCTCTCGCACTCTCTCCCCCCCCATCCCTCTCTCCACTTTCACGTCACGGAGAGTGTGAGGGTGTTACGGTGATCAAGCACTCGGCGCTGCAATCACTTTAATCCCGCTGATGAAAGCAAGGTGCATTAAGCCGATGCGCAGCCGGGGGTTATGGCGGCGTGGCGCGGCGTGGCGCGGCGTGGCGCGGCGGGGCCGAGAGGGTTGAGAGGCGGGGCGGCGTGGGGTAAGGCGGGGTGGTGTAGGGGCCAGCGGCGGGCTGGGCGGGGCGGGGCGGGGTGGGGCGGGGTACGGATGGGGATGGGCGTGGCGCCTCCATTGACGGCACACCTCTACACATACACTTGAGGGTTTTTGTTTAATGCGTGTCAAAAAGCTGTTTCATTGCGACAACAGCTGTACCTCGTGACGACGAAAATTCAGTCAATCAATCAAACTTTTCTTGGAAATTAAAAAAACAAACAAACATAAAATGGTTAAATTTCCCGCACGGATAATCCCACAAGTAGAATCCTAAATTTTAAGATTCGAATATCGAGGACGCCATGGTTCTATGTCCCTCCCCTGCTCTTCTCTTCTGTCCCCCTCAACACCCCCAGCTCCCATGATAATCAAACCCTGTCTACTGTACTTACGCGCGTTTACTATGGCGCATGAAGGCAATATGCCCATTAAGGCGATATGCCTCTCCCCACCCCTACTCCCCTTTCTCTTTGGACTCCTACAGCGGCTGACCACAAACTTAAAGTGCCATATGGCACCGCGCGAGCGCCACGCCGCGCCACGCCGAAGACACAAGGGCAGGGGGTGGTGGGGGGTAGAGGTTAAGTTAAGAGGAGGGGAGGGGGTAGTTGGGTGGCAGAGACGGCCGGGCAGAGAATGCGGGGCGCAGAGGAGACGGGGGGTCCACCCCATTCACAACTACCACCAACTATTCACACAGCAGGGCCCGTCCGGGTAGGCAACCAGCACAACGCAGCAGCGGCGGCGGCGGGGCGGGGCGGGGGGGGCGGGGCGGGGCCGGCAGGCACAAGCCTATTCCCACCACTAACATTCCGGGGGCGAGAAATGCCATCAGTACGGGGCGGGGGGAGGAGGGAAGCAGACTGGCCCCCACCCCGCCCCGCCCCGCCCCGCCACCCGTCGCGTCCCCAGGGCTGCCCCCTCCCCTCCCGCCCCCTGCCCCCCCGCCTCACCCGCTTTCAGCCCCCGACAAGTTGGAAACCACCGGAGCACTTGGGAGTGTGTTATACGTCGGCCAAATGCAAACAGGAGCCCACGGCCGACCCGACCCGCGTCGGTCTTGGCCAGGGTAGCCGCGCAGGGCGGCCGTCGGGGGGGTCAGCCCTGCACAGCGTCCCCCTTTAGACCCGTTAGGACCCCGGCAGGGCGGGGCGGGGCGGAGCGGGGCGGGGCGGGGCAGGGCGGGGCGTGGCGGGGCGATACTCTGCGTCCAAAAAACTCCCCACCTCGAAGACATCAGCAAAGGCATTTACCGTGTATGTTAATTTTTGTACAGCACGCAAAATTGAAAACAAAAGCAAAACGGCCAAAAAATTATAGCTAGCCAAGGTCAACACGCAAAAAAAAAAAAAAAAAAAAAAAATTCAACAAAACATCGCTCAGCTAAAATTAGGTGTGAAAAAATAGCATCCTGGCTAAAAACTAAAGACAGCAGAAAAATAAATAGCAGGGTAGCTAGATAATAAGCACTGTAGCTTAAAAATTATCTTCGCCTATACACGTAAAATATTCGTACACCTGCTAATTTTCTTTTGCTCATACGCGAATCATTTTTTTGAGCGAACCATTTAAAATACCGTTTTCTCTCGTGAAGATGTCGTTTTTGGATGCCAACTTACATCGCAACAGCCTGCTGTCATCAAACCAACCTCAAGTTCATTTTCTCCGAGCCAAAGTGTATGAACATAGTTATCGCGGGCACACCTCAGCGGCAGCGGCACCAGCAGCAGCAGCATGAGGGCGACCTCCTCGGCCGTGTACATCGCTCCGTACTCCTCGGGGCCCAACATCCCCCCCTCCCCTCCCCCTCACCCCCCTCCCCTCCCCACCCCCCACGCACCTCCCGCGCTCCGCCCTTGTCGCGTTAATTAGTGCGCGTTAGTCGCGTGCTTTGTTGAACCCCCGCCACGCCACGCCACGCCCGCATCAAACATTTACAAATGTTTCCATTCTCACCGCCCCTCCCCCCTCCCCCCGCCACACCGCCGGGTCACGCGCGCGGCAGCGGCGGGCGGGGCTCTCCAGCCTCTCCCTCTCTCTCTCTCTCTCTCTCTCTCTCTCTCTCTCTCTCTCTCTCTCTCTCTCTCTCCCTCTCTCTCTCTCTCTCTCGCTGTCTCTCGCTCTCTCTCTTGCTCTCTCTCTCTCTCCCTCTCTCTCTCTCGCTGTCTCCCGCTCTCTCTCTTGCTCTCTCTCTCTCTCTCTCTCCCCCTCCCTCTCTATTCACCCCTCTCTCTCTCGCATTTGCCCACCCTCTGTCTCTCGTGGCCCGCAAGTAATGAGAGGAACAATACCGCCAGCCCCGTCGGCCTTGCGCCCCTTGTGTTTCAAAAGGCCGGGGCAGGGCAGGGCGCCGCGGCGCAGGCCGCCCCGACGCTCCGCGCGTGCGTCCGCGGTGGGCACGCGTCCTCCAGCGAGAGCCCCATTCGAAACGCAAACACCAATAACAACAACAGTGGTACTGTGTAAACCGGATAAGAAAAGCATTCTTTTAGCTGCAGTACAACGGGTTTTTATTAACACATCGAGTGCGTCGTGACCTACAAAACTGTTAAACCAAGTCTGCAACTGTTCAACACTTGTAAGTGTTGAACTCCCAGTCTAACACGTTCAAGTGCGCAACTTGACAATTGTGCAATTTTAAGTTTCATACATGCCAGTTGTACACTTGTAAGTGTTCAACTTGACAGATGTGCACTTGCAAGTGTTCCACAAGGGAAGTGTTGCACGGGCCACTTTAACACTTGCAAGTGCACTACTCTCGACTTAAACACTTACGGTACCACTGGCGAGCTTGACACTTACAAGTGTACGACAGGCGAGTTGCACACTTCACTTGCACGTGTCAGACTGAATGTTGCACGCACTTAAAAGTGTTACACACTTACTTTGACAGCGAAGGTCACGCTCCCGTGTTAAAGGATACGTGGTAAAAACCAGGGGGTGGTACCCTAACGAAAATTGTTTTGACCTGTTTCACACTTTTCCCTTCAATATCTCATGAACTGTACGGTATCTTGACAAGCAGCCACTCATTAGAGAGCTAAGATTCCACTTTAATTTCGTTCCCTCATGACCTTATGATCAAACTAGTCCCTGGGCCCTAAAATAATTTTCCTCTTTATTTGGAAGGGAAATTACGTTATTTTATATACCACAAAAACGAAAATTATTTTAGAGGCAAAGGGACCAATTTGATCACTTTGAGTCATAAGGTATCGAAATTTAAGTGCAATCTTAGCTCTCTAATGAGCCAGAGCTGTCAGGATACCTTGCACGGTACGTGCGATAATGACGAGAACGTGTGAAAAAGGCCAAAACAACTTTCGTTACGTTACGACGCCCTTGTAAAAACTCCCAGCACTGAACGTGTCCAGGGCATCCTTTGAAATTTTATTTTTTTTGAGGCCAGTGTCTCGGCGGCAAATTGGGGCGAGGTTGTGCGCCAAAGGATTCAACGGTCAAACACCCCCGGGCCGTCTGTCTCCCCTCCGAGTCCCGCTGAGAGGAAACTTGACCGTCCGAGGGTGCTACAATAACACAACTTGAGGGGAAGGCAAAGCGGCCAGGGCGGGGCGGGGCGGGGCGGGGCGGGGCGGGGCGGGGCGGGGCGGGGCGGGGCGGGGCGGCCGGGGGGGCGGGCGGGACGGGCGGGGCGGTGGGGCGGGGCGGGGCGGGGCGGGCGGGGCGGGGCGGGGGGCAGGGCAGGGGCGGGCGGGCGGGGCGGGGGCGGGGCGGGCGGGGCGGGGCGGGGCGGGCGGGCGGGCGGGGCGGGGCGGGGGGGGGCGGGGCGGGGACGGGGCGGGCGGGGCGGGCGGGCGGGCGGGGCGGGGCGGTGCGGGCGGGGCGGGGCGTGGCGGGGCGGGGCGGACGGGCGTGGGCGGGCGGCGGGACGGCGGGCGGGCGGGCGGGCGGGGCGGGGCGGGGCGGGGCAGGGACGGGGCGGGACGGGCGGGGCGGGCGGGCGGGGCGGGCGGCGGGCGGGGCGGGCGAGGCGGGGCGGGGCGGGCGGGGCGGGCGGGCGGGGCGGCGGGCGACGGGGCGGGACGGGGCGGGCGGGACGGGGCGGGGCGGGGCGGGGCGGGCAGGGCGGGGCGGGGCAGGGCGGGACGGGCGGGCAGGGCGGGGCGGGGCGGGGCGGGGCGGGGCGGGCGGCGGCGGCGGGCAGGGCGGGGCGGGCGGGGCGGGGCGGGGCGGGGGGGGGCGGGCGGGGCGGGGCGGGGCGGGGCAGGCGGGCAGCGAGGATAATGCAGAACCGCCACGTCCATTACAACGTGCAGCGAGTGTAAATTAGTGCAATGGGCTTTCTCCGGCACCGCCCACCCCTTGGGAGAGGGCCCGCCCCGCCCCGCCCCGCCCCGCCCCGCCCCGCCACGCCCCGCCCCGCCCCGCCACGCCCTGCGCCATCCCACGCCCCGCCCCGCCCCGCCACGCCCCGCCCTGCCCTGCCCGCCCGCCCCGCCCCGCCACGCCCCGCTCCACCCCGGCCCGCCATCCCACGCCCCCGCCCCGCCCCGCCCCGCCCCCGGACGCGTGCTGCTGTTGCTACTGCTTTGTAAAGCACACGTATCGGTAACCTGATTCAGCCTCTGAACCAACCCTTTTCCCCCTCCCCCTCCACCACAACCACCCGCCCCGCGCCAGGAGGCGTGCCGGCGGGCAACTTGCCTGCCACGCGTCGTCTAATCGAATGGACCGCCCCGCCCCGCCCCGCCCCGCCCGCTCCGCCCCGCCCCGCCCCGCCCCGCCCCGCCCCGCCACGCCACGCCACTCCACGCCACGCCCCGCCCCGCCCAGCACCAGCAGCGTACGCAGAGATGCCTGGCTTATTGTTTAAAAGATAAAGCCGTTCTCCAGCGTTCTCCCCTTCACTACCCCGCCCCGCCTCACCCCACTCCGCCCCGCCCCACAACACTCCGCCCTGCCCCGCCCCGCCCCGTCCCACCCGGGAATGGGAATCAAGTCGTAAATAATGAAGGCAGACACGTCATATCATCGTCAGGATATGACAAAGTCTTATCGAGATGCACGCGCGGGCCGCTCCCGCGCCGGCTGGCCCGTGTTGTGATGGAGCGCTTAGTGCGACCGGCGCGCCACCTCGCGGCGCCCTCCGGAAGCGAAACAAATTCATAATAATGCCCCGGTCCGCCCTGGACGAGACGACAGGAGAAAAACAGGCGGGCGGTGGCGCGGCGTGAGACGATTTATATAGAGCGGACATTTTTGTTTCCCTGCAGCAGACACGTACCGCGTACCGAACTCAAGACATGCTGAAATGGGTGAACTTCCGTTCATACAGAAGCGCGAGACACTTCAAGGAATACTTTTGCACAGTGGAAGGGATGAGCAGTGTGACGATGGAAAATTCTGGACCTGTCCAGGACCGCACCTGGAGGACCTGGAGTGTCTCCAGGCGCCCCCCTGGCCACAGCGGCGGAGCGCGGAGGGGAGGCAGGCGGCCGGCCGGCCCCGCACCGCAGAACACACCGCAGGCCAGGCGGCAGATCGAGTTGACAGACCTGACCGTAGGATCAGGGCGGGGGGGGGGGGGGGGGGGGGGGGGGGGGGGGGGTGGGGCAGGGCGGGGCGGCGGGCGGCCTGGCCACGACTCGGCAGCGTCGGCCGCTAGCGGCGTAGAGCAAACATGGCGACATATTGAAATGGTGGCGGGGCAGGGGTGGTGGAGGAAAGGGGAGAGGAGAAGAGAGGAGGAAAAGTGAGAGTAGAGGAGCTATCCGGGAGAGAGGCAGGAGAGAGAGAGAGGGGGGGGCAGGGCCAAGGGGGTGGGAACAGAGAGATCAGGCGGGACAGCCGGGCCGGGGAGGGCTGTACACACAGAGCCCAGGCATGATCCTGCATCCGACCTGGGGCGGGGCGGGGCGGGGCGGGGTGTGGCGGATAGGATCGTGACGGCGATGGCCTTCCGGCGCAGCCCCGCCCCGCCCCGCCCCGCCCCGCCCCGCCCCGCCGCCCCACGCCTTGCCGATGGGCGGCCTTAATGCTGTAGTATTCATATTGGGTGACAGCCGGCGACACAGGAAATGGAGTTTAGAATAAAGCGCCTGCCGCGTCCTGCCCGCCCCGCCCCGGCCGCCTCCCTCCTGCAGGGGAGTGTCGCCCTGCTGCCGCTCACCCCAGCAGGCCTGTTGTATCTCTCTCTGCTCCCGGACTCCAGGCGCCTCTCACTCCCCGTCACCCCTCTCTCTCTCTCTCTCTCTCTCTCTCTCTCTCTCTCTCTCTCTCTCTCTCTCTCTCTCTCTCTCTCTCTCTCTCTCTCTCTCTCTCTCTCTCTCTCTCTCTCTCCCTCTCTCTCTCTCTCTCTCTCTCCTCTCTCTCTCTCTCTCTCTCTCTCTCTCTCTCTCTCTCTCTCTCTCTCTCTGTAAGTAACAGTGACGGCAGTACACTCGAGAGTGTATCCTTCTTTCAACAACCATCTTGTTGTTGAGCTGGTCGTTGCAGCCTGATGTTATTAGTCCGAAGCCGCTGTTATACCACGGACGCAGTTTTTTTTTTTTTCTCGTAAGTTTTCGGCTCGCTAAAGTGCTGCGCACAGTGCTGCACGCGAATGCCTGCTCGCTGAAGTTCGCGGAAATCTCCTCTTCTTCCCCCGGTGGGCCCCCCGCCCCGCGCGGTGGCATCGCGAGTCTCCCTGTTTGCAGAGACACATCGGCTCGCGTCTCAATATTGACTCGGCGAGACGCGCGGCCCGAACATATGTTTATACTGTTTGTCCGGCATCTGGCCCCGAGTGTGTCGAGGTGCGGTAGGAAAGGAGGGGAGAGGGGAAGGGGGGGGGGTGATGGCAAAAATGATAAACCTTCAAACCAGAGGGCACTTGTCTCTACACCGAGGGGTTGATCACTCCTATACTCATTTGTGCACACATATCACGCTGTACTCATCTGTACTCAGCGACGATTTTCAGATAATACTGTTAAATTTTAGCATGTTAAGCAATGTTTTGGCATAACTATGCTTACGTTTGAGTCCTTTATGCACATATTTGTGCATAATTACGAAAAATGTGTGCGAATTTATGCATGAAATTTAGTGCATAACTATGATTGTAAAAAAAATTTCATAACGAGGCAAAAATCGTGCATAAGCGTTTATTCTGAGGAAAAAAAAGAGTAATAAAAGTGGATTGGGCACGCAGGCATGTGGATGTCAAACACTGAGCCATTGGCAAAAGGTTCTTTTTAGGTATGATGTGGGGCTCAAATAAGCCCCTCCCACGACTGTCCCTCCAAACTGGTGGTTGTGCCGCTGCCGGCCGCCGCCCTCTCCAAAGGGTCCGCGCAATGGAAACCCAGATACAAAGGTAGATCATCAAGATTTCATGACGCGACGAGGAGGTTATGCGTTATTAACGAGGCTTGTGCGAGAAGGGGAGGGAAGGGGGGGGGGCGGAATGAGAACGATATGCTGCAGAAAGTAAGAGACAGAGCAAAGCGAGACCGAGAGAGCGGGATAAAGAGGAAGAGAAAGGAAGGATTCAAGGCCAATGGACCGCATGGCCTGGTCCCTGGTCCAAGGATGCTGCTGCCGGTGGTCGAGGTGTGGTCATGGGTGAGGTTATAGGGGGCTGGAACGGAGGAGCGGCACTTGAGAGAAGAGAGAGAGAGAGAGAGACAGAGAGAGAGAGAGAGAGAGAGAGAGAGAGAGAGAGAGAGAGAGAGAGAGAGAGAGAGAGAGAGAGAGAGAGAGAGAGAGAGAGAGAGAGAGAGAGAGAGAGAGAGAGAGAGAGAGAGAGAGAGAGAGAGAGAGAGAGAGAGAGAGAGAGAGAGAGAGAGAGAGAGAGAGAGAGAGAGAGAGAGAGAGAGAGAGAGAGAGAGAGAGAGAGAGAGAAGGGGAGGGCGGTGGCCTTTGCGGATCGGTTGTTCGCAACAGCTGCGAGCCAAAGTCCCCATTCCCTCGCCCCTCGGCAAAAACCGCACACGCGGGTCGGGAGGGGTGGGGCCGGGCCGGGCGCAGGAGAGATTACCCTGGCCGAACGGATTAACCGTTCCACCGTGTTGAGCCTCGCACAGGGCCGCGCAGGACATCCTAAGGGGGCCCCACCCGCGCGTCCGCCCCGCCCCGCCCCGCCCCGCCCCGCCCCGCCCCGCCCCGCCCCGCCCCGCCCCACCTCGACCCGCCATAACCAGCACGGAAGGAAAAGGGCCGCGGGGAAAGAAAAACGGAAGAAAACACAAATACAAAAAGAATGGCGCGCTCGGAGTTTTCTGAAATATAACTCGACGCGGAGCGGAAATGAAGTTTGATAATACAGACCGCCATTTCCGGCGGGGGGCGGGGGGCGGGGGGCGGGGGCGGGGGCGGGTCTCCGCCGTGGCCGGGCCGTCGCATCTGACGCTCATTTCACCCTCGAGTGGCATCGCCTGGCCTGGCCTGGCCGGGCAGGGCCGGGGACGAGGACCTCGCAAGGACTCTGACGGCCAAGTTTGGACAAAGCGGCTACAGCAGCAGCAGCCGCCGCGACATCTCCGCCAAGGCGTCGCGACCAGGCCAAGGCACCGCACCGTGGCCCAGGCAACAAGACCGGCTCAAACTTTTTCCTCGGCCGCGACTGGACCGCTGTGGCGCACGTCAGAGTTGCCCGAAAAATGGACAAAAAAGTACAGTCTTCATACGGTGCACACGAAACCCTTATGCATTTTGTTGTGCATAAACATGCGAAATTTTAAGCAACCATAAATATGCACAATTTTTGTGCATAATTATGTTCAAATTGTGCATAAGTATGCACAAATTTTACATAGTTATATGCATGAAATTGTGCCTACTCTTATCGTTGCTTAAATTCCTGCATGTTTATGAACAGTAAAATGCATAAGGATATAGTGTGTGGAGTGAAGTGGGATGCATCAAACACGTGTAGCATTCAGTAAATAAAAAAAAACAATACCAGGACTTGGCGGCTCAAGGAGAAGTCGATTATCATAATTAACACTTCGTCACAACATTACGTCAACCATTTTTAGAGTAAATGTTACCCCCAGAATAGAAAACCCGTGCGTTAAAGATTAATTATTAAAAGGTACGTAACGTAGAGCATTTTGTTTGTATGGAGGGAACTCCCTTTAGCTGCACAGTCACTCGACCTTTCTATTCTGCCTCGCTCCACGTTGCCTCACGCCGCGGGGAAAAAAAAACTTTGCTGAAAAGGGGGCGAGTGAGCACCAGCCAGCACCAGCACCACACTGCAAGCAAATGAGCACCCGAACCCAGTAATGCTTTTTCGTTGTTTACACGTCCCTTAAGGGAGCAGTGTGGGGGCGCGAGGGTGGAGGGAGAGGAGAGAGTGGAGAGAGAGAGAGAGAGAGAGAGGGAGAGAGAGAGAGAGAGAGAGAGAGAGAGAGAGAGAGAGAGAGAGAGAGAGAGAGAGAGAGAGAGAGAGAGAGAGAGAGAGAGAGAGAGAGAGAGAGAGAGAGAGAGAGAGAGAGAGAGAGAGAGAGAGAGGGCTTGGGTTCAGGGCACGAGGTAGCGAGTGCGGTGAGAGGGGTTCTGATGTGGCAGATGAATGGCTTGTGCTGCGGGGGCGGGGGTGAGGGCGGGGATGGGGGCGGGGGCCGCGCCGTGAAGGTCCCGGGGACTCTGAGCATGAAATGGAGCGCACAGGGCCGGGTGAGGGAGGGGGTAGTCGTGGGGAACACTGCCCCCCTCCCCACTCTCTGTCTCTGTCTCTCTCTCTCTCTCTCTCTCTCTCTCTCTCTCTCTCTCTCTCTCTCTCTCTCTCTCTCTCTCTCTCTCTCTCTCTCTCTCTCCTTATTTAGCTGTTGAAGCAGCAGCCAAGCAGGTGCGGGCTGCGAGTTCAACGAGGTAAGCTAGCACAGGCAAAAGGTGAGCGCGCAGGCGAGACAACCCGAAACGTCCGTAGCTGGTAAAGTCGCGCAGCGGCGGCGCAGGGTATAAGGCGGTACGGTGTGAACCCCCCTCCCCCTTCCTTGCCCCCTTTCCCCTCCCCCCTCTCCTGCCCATATACACACGAGTTTTTTTTCTATCCAGCGACTACCCCTTCCGCTCCCCGCCCGGCCCCCGTCCGCAGAAGCAGCACCACTTTTCGCGCCGAATCTATTACAACAAACATGCCGGCTAATTGCTGCCTGAGGCCGGCCGCGCCGCTGCTGTGGGGGCTGCGGCCCCTCCCTCCCTCTCCCCCTGTCCCTCCTGTCTCTCTCTCTCTCTCTCTCTCTCTCTCTCTCTCTCTCTCTCTCTCTCTCTCTCTCTCTCTCTCTCTCTCTCTCTCCCTCGCTCTCCCTCTCCCTCTCTCCCTCTCCCTCTCTCTCGCAGCCTCTCACCGGGCCCTCCCCAGGGACGGAGTGGCTTGGCTGAGCTCCGCTCACATGTTTCGCTGGCGTATGTCAGGGGAGTCCCCGCCGGTCCCCGCCGGTCCCCGCCGCGCCGCCGAGCTCACAACTGTGCCCGCGTCCCCGCACGTCGCACGTGTGTCTCTACCCCCCGCTCCAGTCGTGCACTTTGAGTAACATTTTTATCAATTTGGAACTTTCAAATTAAAAAAATAAAATAAAAGTAACTACAGTATGAACGATGATTTTGCGCTCGCGTGCCCGAATTCGTGAGGTCTGAACAGACGGCAGATTAGGCCCTGCAGTTACGGACCCTAGGTTCCTTCATTTTTCATAGCTCATCAATTTTTTCAAGATTTTCAAACACACTTTGGGATAAGACCAGTGTTGCCTAATAAGTAGGCAAAAATTCCCACGAATACATCTGTGTAAGGCAGACGGGTATCTCCACCTGCCTACAGGGCAAAAGGTTGCCTCTTGTGGCTTGCTTGGTAGGCAGGCGGGGATACCCGTCTGCTTTAAACAGGTGTATTCCTGGGAGCTTGGCCTACTTACCTGGCAACACTGGTTTAATACCAGCCGCATTTGCATAAGAGGGAAAGGCCTAACAGGGTGGCACCTATATGAAAAGAGGGGGAGGGGGGGAGCTAGAGTGGATGAAGGGGAGGGAGGGATGGGCTGCTGGTTACCTTCAATTCCATGCCGGGTCGGACCCACATCCACACCCAGGTTTATATTTCATTCGCCGGGCATCAATAAGCCAGGGCGGCCGTGCGGCTCGCTGGGGAGTAGCGCACATGGTACAGAGAAACGAGCGGCCTGCGAAAAATGTTGCTGCAGCAACCATATCATATAGTCGGCTCAGAACGGACTCGGAACGGACTACCCTAAACCATGAAAAAAAACACGAAAGTCATGTCACGGTCCGGAGGAATAATAATAATAATAATAATAATAATAATAATAATAATAATAATAATAATAATAATAATAATAATAATAATAATAATAATAATAATAATAATAATAAAGAAGGGTACGAAAAAAAATTCACACATCATACTTTCAAAATTGCGCGTGAAATATATGACTTTGAACTTCCAGACACGGTGAAATTGAAGTCTGACTTTTTGAGGAAAAAGGGAAAACTTTGAGGATTTCCCATAACTTGAGGGAACCTTCTCCGATTGTGAGGTCTCCTCAAAATTTGAGAGAAATTCTCACATTTTTGGAAAAGGCTTTCTCAAAATCTGCGGAGAGTTACTCAAAATCCGAGGAGATTCCCTCAAATTATGTGAGGTCCTCAAAGTTTTCCCTTTTTCCTCAAAAAGTCAGACATCATTTTTCCGCGTGAGAGTTTTACAAAAAGATTCCATTCCCGAGGAGCGAGTGTACCACGTGACCCAGTTCCGCAGCGCCGCGTCGAGTCGGGCAGAGCTCTGCCAGGTCCACACAGCAGCCGCAGCCAGCCGGGCCCTGCAGATAACTCTGCTGCCAAAGACGATCGTCCTTTGTCTGTCCGAAAGGTCCTCGAGCTTATCGGCTATACTGCGGGCCTCACAGACGCGCACGGCCGCGCGCCAGCCGTCTCCAAGGTCGCGAACAACGTCGCTATCGAGGTCGGGCCATCAGCAGCGGCTCGACAGGACGCCCTCCTGGAGGCCCAAGTATGTGCACTGCAAAATTCTTGCAAAGCAGAAGTTTGAAGCATTGTGAGAAAGTTTGCATTGTAAACTTATTTCTTCGCACACGGTAAAACTGTCAGCTTGGTCAGACTAGGTCGATTTTCAAGACATTGCTCTTGGTTTTCAAGACACCATCTTGAAAATGTGAAATAATTTCAAGACGATGTCTTGAAAACCAAGAGCAATTTCTTGAAAATCATCCTGGTTTTTAGGACGTTAACGAAAGGTCTCGAGTTTTCCAAAACGTCTTGAAAATCAAGAAAGTTGTCTTGAAATCCAAGACGCCAGTTTTACCGTGTAAGTTGCATGGAACACAAACTAATTCTCTGTACCGCTACAAACATTTTACTTTGCAAGGTGCAAAGCATTGGTTGGCAATGTGAAGAATATAGTTCGCAAAGCAAAGAGTTTTACAAAGCTTCACAATTCTTTGCAATGAAAAGAACAATTCTTTGCAATCATTTTGCAGTGTGAGTCTCGTACACTTTCTTGTAGTTAGTAGAATTTTCATTCGCACACTGCCAAGTGCGCGTAAAATTCCTTTCTTACTGTCCTGATGGAATTCTACGCACTGTAAAAAATAACACGGAATTTTGCATCGACTGTGAGACAGTTTCCTTCGCATTGGACTAGAAAAAGTGTGCGAAAATCACAAACTGATGATGCCAGTGCGTTTACGGTATTTATTGAAACTTTTCTTTCATCTTTAAAAATTAGAAAAAAATGGGGCTGAAATTTAGATTGCTAACATCAGCTAATATCAGTTTGCCATCAGGCTTCTGGGATTTCTTTGGCAGTGCTCTTCCTTACCCCATATGAAGCCGGTCTCCCCCACCCTCTATGCCCCACCCACTGCCAGCCCTGCCGCCAAGCCGCAACCCGCTCCCCAACAAGGATGCACAACCGGTGTCTGCGGCCTTTTTGCCGGAAATAAATACAGATAAAAAGGAGGCCTAGGACGGCCGTCCTCTAGCTTTTCGCTGAAAGTGAAGGGGTCGGCGAGCGGGGAGGAGGAGGAAGAGGAGGAGGGGGAGGGAGGTAGGAGAACACGAATATGAAAGAGGAAGAGAGGGAAAGGGAGCGATGGGGCAGCAGGTGCAAGAGTGACACAACACACACACACACACACACGAGCGCACACACGAGCGCACACACAAACACACATTGCAGGGCTAATGGAGGTCAAAACAAGAGCGTCAAGATTTACGCCGCCCGAGAGAGCTCAATGACATAAATTTCGTCCTCTCGACGCCATTACACAGCAATTGTCATACTTTTCCTGTTTGCGTCACAAATGAAAAATTATAACAATCCCTTCGCCCCCTACACACTATTACACCCACCCGCCCCATTTGACGGAATAAATCAAACTTTGCGAATGCTGTTAGTCTCACTTTCCAAAATGTCAGAGAGAAATAAATTAATGCCGGCCCGGAGAAAGGAAAGGTGAAAAGAGAAGACCTCGCTGCCGATATTCCCCGCTTTCGGTCCGAGCGGCGACTCCTGCGGCAGGTACAGGAGTGGGGGGTGACGCAGCAAAGGGGGGAAAATTGAAGAGGACGATCCAAGGCTGGGCGGGGAGGGGGGGCGGGGCGTAAGGGAGAGGGCAGGGGACATCGAGGGCGGGGCGGGGCGGGGCGGGGCCGGGGCAGCTTGAACAGGTCTGCCGAAACGCTCCTGCTGCTGAAAGCATGGCCTTATCGGTGGATCGTGCTCGGGAGCGAAAAAAGACACATCTTGCAGTTCCGCCCGGGAGGCACAGGACCTGGACGGAGGGTGGCACCGGGCTCTTCTTGCGAGAGAGGGAGAGAGAGGGAGAGGGAGAGGGAGAGGGAAAGGGAGAGGGAGAGGGAGAGGGAGAGAGAGGAGAGAGAGAGAGAGAGAGAGAGAGAGAGAGAGAGAGAGAGAGAGAGGGGGGGGGGGGGCACCAATCCTTGAGAGTTAGCAGCCCGCCCCCGTCAACGACGAAAGGTATAGAGAGAGTCAAGAGTAAAATGCAATAATTCGTTCAGCAGAATTATAGGCGTGGTAGAGTGGTAGTCGAGCGAGGGCGTATCATCATTTATAACACAGTAGTCCCTCGCTGTCCAGGCCGCGTAGGTTATGGCTGCGGTATTCACCATCCGTTATAGCGCCTGTCTCATATCGACATCAAAAGAGAAAGGGAGAGAGAGAGAGAGAGAGAGAGAGAGAGAGAGAGAGAGAGAGAGAGAGAGGGAGAGCGGGAGAGAGAGAGAGAGAGAGAGAGAGAGAGAGAGAGAGAGAGAGAGAGAGAGAGAGAGAGAGAGAGAGAGAGAGAGAGAGGGAGGGGGGGGGGATGAGGGAAGGGGGAAGGAAGGAGAGCGATGGATGCCAATTCATTTCGTCGATTCCTTCCTCACCGTCGATAGATGGCGTTAGCCAATATACCATATCAATCTTTTACATCAAATCAAATTCCTGATTCGCGGCCACTTGTAGCCCAGTCCAGGGCCACACTGCCGCCCCTTTGGCATCCGGAAACACTCTGGCACGCACATACGCACACACACACACACACACTCGCATAGACACATAGGCACACACTGCTATCAATCAGGGGCGCGGGCCATAATGAAATTACAGCAACAACTGGCAGCTAGCCTCGCACAGGGGCCGCTGAAACGGACCCGTCACGTGACCGCCACGTGTTGGACCAATCACACCGCCGCGCACACGTCAATCATCCAATTAAACATAAATCAATAACGGGATACGCGCGCGCGGACCGCGGACCGTAAATCGCCCGCCGCCGTCGTATCGTCCGTCTCTCTCACTCCTATAGGGTATGCGCCGGGCTATTGTCGTCTGTCTCTCTCGCACTCCCAGTGAGCTCACCGTGATCTCGTTGCAAATGACGTCGGCGCCGCATGGGGCGCGCGCGCGCACACACACACACACTCGCGAGAAAGAGAGCAAAAAGGAGAAGAAAAAGTAGGCGAAAATCACTTTGGAACAGGATTTGGCGAAGCCGGCGCGGGCCGCGGCGGGCCGCCACGGTAACAAGGCGGCCAGACCTGCGACTCGCCTGGGCGGGGCAGGGTGGGGCGGGGTGGGGCGGGGTGGGGTGGGGTGGGGTGGGGAGAGGTGGGGCGGGGGGCGAGCGAGGAGAACACACTTTACCGCCCCGCCCGCGCCCTACCCCACGGTGAATATTGGATGAAGGCGGACGGGCGCGCGCCGTCGACACCCCCACCCCACCCCGCCCCGCCCCACCCTGCCCCGCCCCACCGCGCCCCGCCTCGGCGAGCTGCAGCAGTAGTAGCAGCAAGAGGGCAGGCCCGCCTGCCAAGCCGACGAACTACGTTCCGCCACCGCCGCCATCCATACGGCCAAAGTTGACAAACTATTCCGATGAAAACTTTATCCGTTTGGCTGCAGCAGGGCTGTGCGGGGCGGTGCCCTGCCCCGGCCCCTCCCGGCCCTGCAGGGTCGCGGTATGCCGGTTGACAAAAGCCTCCATATTGCAGGCGGCTGCCGCCCTGCCGCGACGCCGCTGCCAGCGTCGCGGGCCGGGCGTCGGCGGGCGTCGGCGGGCGTCGTCGGCGGGGACGCCAGGGAAGGGTTGCTGCCCTCTGCACCAACGTGTGCGTCTTCCGCTTCCCCTTTAGATAAAGCGGCTTCGCCTGAGCAGCGCGGTGAGGGCGAGGGTTGAGAACGGGGAGAGAGAGAGAGAGAGAGAGAGAGAGAGAGAGAGAGAGAGAGAGAGAGAGAGAGAGAGGAGAGGGTGCGGTGTGCGCTCAAACGTATCAGTGCCCTTTCAGGAAGCAGCATATTCATAAAGAAGCAAAGAAAGGACAAGTCTTCCGCGATGGAGGCGGTTGGGGGTGGGGTGATAAAGGGAGGGGTGAGGGGTGCGGGGAGGGGCTGGACGGCCTGTCCCGGGGGGATAAGGGTGATCAACAGCGATATGAATACGAGGTAAACTCGCAGTGGAAGTGCGTGCGAGAGAGAGAGAGAGAGCGAGAGCGAGAGAGAGAGAGAGAGAGAGAGAGAGAGAGAGAGAGAGAGAGAGAAAGAGAGAGAGAGAGAGAGAGAGAGAGAGAGAGAGAGAGAGAGAGAGAGAGAGAGAGAGAGAGAGAGAGGAAGAGAGAGCGAGAGAGGGGAGAGAGAGGGGGAGAGAGGGGGGAAAAAGTTTGAGGATGAACGGGATGGGAAAATGTTATGACGTCTAAGTGACTGAGGTGGTGGCGCACTTCGGAACACCGCCGCGTTGTCTCGGCTAAAGGGAGGGTGCAGCAGGAGGAAAAGAAAGAGAAATGAAAAAAAGAAGGCGGAGGGAGGGAAACAGGAAGATAAGAGAATAGGGGGTGGGGATGGGGGGTGTAGTGAGGAGAAAGGGGGTTGGGGGGCAGAGTGAAGGTGGCGCAATCCTGCTAATGAAAGGTAAGGGGGAGGAGCAGCAGACAGGTCGACGGGAGGGCGGGGGGACGGCTCTATACAAATGTGACTGCGAGGGGGGAGGGGGAGGGAGGGGGAGGTTAGTGAAGGGGTGCAAGTGGCAGTAAACGGGTCATCCCTCTCCCCAAGCCATTACCCTTTTATACACACACCCACACACACACACGCACGCACAGGGGGAGATAGGTGTCCGTCCCCGAAGGAGGCGGCCACATTCTCGGCGGGGTCCAGGAGGAGTGCCCTTCCCCCCCCCTCCCCTCCCCTCCACATGACCCTCTTCACAGCTGTGTCAATGACCAGGGAGGGATCGCATCCTTGGATTTTCCTCACTCGAAAATTATTTTACTTTTTTTACATTCGTCCAGGTGCACTGGAAAAACAAACGTGATGTCAATTAGTGGGACCACTTTTGGTCACACCACGTAATGCGACCAAAATATACGTCACACCAATGCGACGTCAGCTCCAGAGGGTATACGGCATTTCACATAGGAGGTCGCATCACAAACAAGACCGAAACTACGGTCACGCCACATGATGCGACCTCTCCAGGGGTCGCACTACTTGCAGGTCTGACGCATGTCACATGATTTTCCAGTCACTGTAAAAAATATGTCTGTAGGTTTACGACTTTTTTCGTAATTTGTGATTTACAAATGGTGTTGTAAATTTACAATCGAAATCGTAAATTTACGAACGCTTATTTGTGCTCGTTAAAGAATTACAAGTCGATACAAAGTGTCCTTAAAATTTTGTAATTTTACAATTTGATGTCGTAACTTTACGATATTTCTCATGGAAAATTTTCCCGTAACTCTTAGGAATATTTCTCACAGTGGTGTGGGTACGGTGGCAAATTCACACACACCTGCAAAAGTGCAACATTGGCACACTTACTTTTTTCCGCGGTGGTATAAGCGATAAAGGCGACGCGGAGGGGCGGCTGAGTGGAATTGGGTCGGCAGTCGCGGCTAAGCAGCGCCCGCTCTCCGCCTCGCCGCTGACTGGAAATTAGCTCGGGTATTCATTCTCAAAACTGCGACATGCCAAGCCCGCTCCCCGCCAGGCAGCGCAGCGCAGCGGAGCGGAGCGGGGCGCTACCGCCGCCCGCAAGGACCCGTTTAGCTTAGGCCACAGCACGAAAAGTACACCAAGAAACGACATGAAGCAAGCACACTATACCCCTTTTGATTTCATATGCGTTCACCGAGCCGAAGGATCGTTTTGTGTGTACACACTGTTAAGCAATCTCGTTATTTTAAGATATTTTTTTTTTTTTTACAAATATAATTGAATTTACGACGAACCGTTTTTGCTCGTGAATGAATTTCAAGCCGATATGTAGTGTTTATAATTTCAGGATTGGTAATTGTAATGTTACAACAACTGCACTTATTGGAAAATTTTCCCGTAAACTTACGACTATTTTTGACAAGGATTCTCTCTCTCTCTCCCACCCCCCTCCTCCCGTCCAAAACAATAATGGGAGTCGGAGGCGAACAACGACTCACCTGGCGTTCTGCGGCCCGACTGACTTGGCCTCGTACGAGGACGACGCGGAGATGGCGCTGTCGGGGATGCGGCCGGCCTCCATGCCCAGCGCGCCCGAGCACTCCCCTGCAAAAATAAAATACACACTGTAAATACCAGAGCGAGGATCCTCGCCCTCAGGAGGGCGAGATATTTTCCCTCTCTCTTTGACAGCGAGGTGTGGTTTTCTCGCTTGATTAGAGCAATAAATTCAAAAATCTCGCCCTTTTTGAGCGAGGATTGGGAAACCTCGACCGTTTTAAGAGAGGATTTTTATCCTCAATCTCACTCCATTTGAGTCATGCTGCAGATTCTTTCTCAATAAGAGCGAGGTTCCAAAAGTCTCACTTAAATGGGGCGACGAAAAAAAACTCGCTCTTTTTAATTCAGACATATCACTCTCGCATTTACAGTGTACACACTAAAATACTAGGGACAATTTTTGTTTATGAGTTTGGGGCAGGAATCCGTGCATCTGTAACATGTGTACGATATCTTGCCTAATTACAGACTAATAGTGCGCTATTGTGTAGTAAAATAAGCAAACTTGTGCATTGTTGTGCATGCACGGATTCATGCGGAGTATTGCAGTAAATTATCCTTATAGTCGCACACAGGCTTATGTACTAGTGCCTTTAAGTACAGTCAGATGCCCTGCATAAAATTTTACTTTAGGCTTGCGCACGAAAAGAAATAACCACAATGATGCGCTTTTAAAAAGTCCCTAAGCATTTAGTGTGTAACGTCAAGAAAAGAGAACAAAACATTCAAGCGGGTACTAGAAAGAAAAGGAGGAAAAACTTAATTTGAGAAATAGAATAGTGGAGGGGTAAAAGGAGGCAGCCGGCGTGCACAGCGGCGGGCTTAAAGGCGCTGCTTCCCCCCCGCGCCGGCGGGACTCGGCGCCCGCCGGGAGGTTAGGCAACCCGCTGGGCAGAGCTGCCGTGAGGGAGCCTACCTCACAGGCGCCCGCAGCAGAACAGAGCAGCGCAGCGCAGGGGCGTCGGGCCCTTATTTATACCGACGGGATGGGGAGAACGGTGGGAGGGGGGAGGGGAGGGAGGAGGAGGAGGGGAGGGTGGAGGGGGGGTGGGGGAGGGGGGGATGGGAAGGAGGAGGGGAGGGAGGGAGGGAAGGGGGAGGGGAGGGGGCAGAGGGAGGAGGAGGGAGGGGGGAGGGGGGGAGGAGAGGGGGAGGAGGGGCGAGGAGGGGAGAGAGGGGGGGTTTGGCTACGGGCATTCCATAATGAGGAAGGGAGCACCGGGCGGGAGAGTGATCTATACAGGCGAGCCGGCCCGGCTCAAGTGTGCCAGACAGGAGGCAAACTTTGCACGGCCTCAACCGCCCCCCCACCCCCCTCTTCCTCTCCCTCCCTCTTCCTCACCTTCCGCCTCCCCTCTCTCTCTCCTCTCTTCGACCTCCCCTCCTTCCCCTCTCCCTCTCTTCCTCCTCTCCCTTTCCCTCTCTTCCTCCTCTCCCTCCCTCCCCTCTCCCTCTCCCTCACTCCAGCCCTCCCCCGCACTACACTCTGGCTGATGCGGGTACCAGGTAAGCCCTACCCCTCCGCCGCCCCAGATCCGCTCTCAGGAGGTGCAGGGATGTGCTCTCGAAGCTGGGCGTGCTGCAGCCGTGCGCGGGCGGGACGGGACGCGGAGCCTGGCTCCTCCGTGTCCCTGCAACATGTATATCCCGTGCGCCCCGCCCCGCCCAGCCCCCCCGAACCGCCCCGCCCCGCCCCGCCCCGCTATTTTCAGAAACAAAACTCATAGCACGTTGAGCTGTACCAATATGGAGCTAAAGGGAAGTCCTGCTGCACACAAGAATGCCCCCCGAGAAATAAAAAGTACAGCTCCACATTTAATATGAGGAGTGTACACAGGGATGATTGCCCTGGGAAACAGCATATACACACCCCTCGAAAACACCCACACCAACCTCCCATATAGCCTCTCTATTTCTCTCGCTCTCTTGCTCACTCTCTGTGTCTCTCGCTAACTCGCTAGCTTTCTCTCGCTCTCTCCTTTCGCTGAGTGATTGTCAATGAATAATGTGTGGGATGAAAGGGTGGGCGCCGGCGCTCCGCCGCCGCGGCACAATATGCAATCAAGAGCAAGTAAACAGAATGCAGTCGCTGCAGAGCCGGGCGGGGTGAGGTGGGGCGGGCGGGGCGGGGCGGGAGCGGCGGGCGGGCAGGGCGAGGCGAGGCGGGGCGAGGCGGGGCGGGGCGGGGCGGGGCGGAAAGAGGCGGGGCGGGGCGGGGCGGGGCGGGGCGGGGCGGGGCGGGGCGGGGCGGGGCGGGGCGGGGCGGGGCGGGGCGGGGCGGGTCTCGCCGTCCGTTCCTCTGGACACGCGATGCTCTGTGTGCGGGGCGAGAGCGTGCGAGAAATTGCATTTCGCGCGTCGATAGAGCGCTCGTTATGTGGACATCGCACCATTTCGTCTGGCGCGCGCTTTTTGTTCCCGCAGCGCGCGCGCGCACGTGTGTGTGTGTGTGTGTGTGTGTGTCGATTAATTCACATCGACACGCCTTGTTGTTTTTGTTGTGGTTCTGGTGTTGATGTTGTTTTTGTTGATCGGTACACATTTTTTGCATATTCGCGAGTTGCCCTTTATCTCCCATAATAATCCTTGCTACAACATATTTCTTTTTTTTTGTTGTTGAAAGTGGAAGGGGAGAAAAATATCGGATTTTCTTCAAAAGCTGTCCATTCTCGAAGGCCACTTTCTCTGCTTTCACCATGTCTTTCTCCCTGTCTCTGTCCCTGTCTCTTCTGTCGTTGCATCTGTCTCTCTTGCTCGCAGCCCTTGGGTACCACTCCACCTTTCTGCCTCAGCACTTTCTCCTTTCATAATCCGTTTGAGAGGGGGGATAGGGAAGGAGGGGAGGGGTAGGGAGAGCGGGAGGGAGAGGGGAAGAGGGGGGGGGGAGAGGAGGGGAGGAGGCCTGACGGGGGCAGTCTGGGAGTGGCAGCCTGGCGAGAGGATGCACAAAGCTTACCGGCGAAGCGGCGGCATGTAAATTAGCCCAATCATTAGGCCTTAATGACTGTGATTGTAATTAGTCGTCCTCTCCCGGGAGAGGGAAGGGCGGGCAGAGGGGAGAGAGAGAGGGAGAGAGAGAGAGAGAGAGAGAGAGAAAGAGGGAGAGAGAGAGAGAGAGGGAAAGAGAGAGAGAGAGAGAGAGGAGACAGAGGGGTGCATCGTGGAGGGGCGGCCCTGGCCCCCGCGCAGCCAGGTGCGTCGTGCGTCCCGACAATGGCAGCGGGGTGTGCCGTGCTATAATTCCATCACCATTAAATCGTCAAGCTGACGGGGGCGGGGCGGGGCGGGGCGGGGCGGGGCGGGGTGGGGCGGGGTGGGGCGGGGTGTGGCCTCCCCCCAGAGCCCCATGCTCCGGCACACGACAAATCCGCAGCAGCAGCCACGCCTTACAATAAATTTAACGCCTGTTCGACAGACCGTACTGATACCGCGCCAAGAACGCCGATAAGCCGTTCTGTATTCCTCGTTTGAGGGAAGGCCCGAGAATGGCGTATGGCACAGCACTCGTTATTTGGAAATAAATCAAATTTATTAATATCGTGCTAAAGGTGGGAATTGAAAATTAAATCGACAAAAAATGCAGACTTTAAACAATGTGTTCTCGAAATCCTTTTAACGTAATTTATCTCAAACAAAACTCCAAGTCTAACAAAATTAATTACTAATTTCGTACAGCAGATGCGTTGCTCCCAGTGACCCAGTCTCTGCGCGCTGCAAAGTGTGGCAGGGCGAGGCGGGGTGGGGTGGGGCGGGACGTCCTAACTTTACCTTTAAGACTCGCCTTTATGAGCAAAAACATTCCCCGGCGGGGCACAAGGGTTGAAAAAGGCACGCGACACCACCCGCTGCGAGCGAGAGAGCGGGGGAAAAAGACAGCGAGAGAGAAAGAGAGCGAGATAGAAAGAGAGTGAGAGAGAAAGACAGCGAGAGAGAAAGAGAGCGAGATAGAAAGAGAGTGAGAGAGAAAGACAGCGAGAGAGAAAGATAGCGAGAGAGCGAGTGAGCGAGAGAGAAAGAGATGGCGAGTGACCCCTGGACGGACACCTCCGTCAAACAAACACACGGCCTAATTGAGCGCCTCCACGCCACGTCCGGAAGGGAAGAGCGTAGGCCTCCGGGAGCCTAGGGCGCTTAGGGCTGAATGAGAGAGAGAGAGAGAGAGAGAGAGAGAGAGAGAGAGAGAGACCTGATGTGCGCCGATGGCAATGTACCCCGGACGCCCCGGACCGGGCCTTGGCGGGTGGGACAAGAGCCATTGTTTAAAGAATAAACGGAGGCGGGGGATACGGTGGACGATAGTAGGTTGTGTTTGAGCGGAGGTGTGGGAGAGGGTGAGAGAGAAAGAAAGAGAAAGAGGCAGATAGAGAGGGATCGAGAGGGCGAGAGAGAGATAGAGAGAGCGAGAGAGAGAAAGAGCGAGAGAGCGAGAGAGGAAGAGAGCGAGAGAGAGAGAGAGAGAGAGAGAGAGAGAGAGAGAAAGAGAGCGAGAAAGAAAGAGAGCGAGAGCGAGCGAGCGAGCGAAAGAGAAAGAGAGAGAGAGAGGATAGGACTCACCCTCCTCCTTGTCAGCCGCCCGCGCGCTGGCGGCCAGCAGCAGCAGGAGCAGCAGCGGCGGCCGCAGGGCGAGCAGGGCCCGCAGGGCCTGCATGTCGTCCTGCAGGGAGCGGAGCGTCCTGCGGAGGTCCCAACGGCCAAGGTCGTCTCCTTAGCTGGCCGCCGGGGCCGGGCGGGGGCCGCCGCAGCAGCCCATGTGTCTGGAACAGAAATCACGGCCACGTCAGCGGGTGCAGTTTCAAAATCATTCATTCACATATATTGCCGGAAAAACCAATGGCTATATTAAAACTACAACACTGTGGAATATCTCTGTAGATTTACAGTAAATTTTGTAAGCTACTATTTACGAAATATGTTGTAAATTTACAACGGACCATTTTTTGCTCACGAATGAATTTTAAGTCGATATGTACCGGGCGTTCCATAAAAGACGCAGGTGCGGGCGGGTTTGCCTACCCAAGGGGCTATGGCGCCTTACGGGGTGATCGGGTAGGCAAACCCGTATTTTATGAAACGCCCGGTACTGCTTGTAATTTTCCGATTTCCAATAATTGTAATTTTACAACTGCACTTCGCACATCCCGTTAGCTTATGATTATTTTTCACTGTGATTGGAATTCCTTCTTTGAGAAATTATCAAGTAACAAGTTTTATTTTACATAGTTTTAAAAATAAATGCAAATTGCTAATCTCTTACTCATTCGAAAACCCGTGAAACCCAAAACATACATGTCGCATTTGTTCACAACACATGCAGCATGTATCTGTATCATACATACGTGTATGTGGTACGCATGTGACATACAAACACGTATGTTTCACACACATGCCTGTCCAGCCAGCACATACATGGGAGACATTTCTCTTGTATGTCACACATGTATGCTGCGCCACTACGTATGTAGCATGCGTGTCCATGAATGTGGCGCATACATGAGAGATATTTCTCTTGTATGTCAGACATGTATGCTGCGCCACTACGTATGTAGCATGCGTGTCCATGAATGTGGCGCATACATGAGAGATATTTCTCTTGTATGTCACACATGTATGCTGCGCCACTACGTATGTAGCATGCGGGTACATGAATGTGGCGCATACATGGGAGACATTTCTCTTGTATGTCACACATGTATGCTGTGCTACTACGTATGGAGCATGCGTGTCCATGAATGTGGCGCATACATGAGAGATATTTCTCTTGTATGTCAGACATGTATGCTGCGCCACTACGTATGTACCATGCGGGTCCATGAATGTGGCGCATACATGGGAGACATTACTCTTGTATGTCACACATGTATGCTGTTTCACTGCCCATGTAGAATAAGTTTAAAGCGTCAAGTCTTCGAGCAAAGTCATATGCGCGTTGTATACTTAACTCAGAGTACAGCAACGTCGTAGTTTCCTGTGTACCGCGTATGACTCCGGTAAATGCACGAATGGCCCACATGCATGGCTCATAGATGTGCCCTAAATAAATGTGTGCAATATTCAAACATATTTGAATATTCACTAATATATTAATGATTTTTCTATCTCCGGCTCAAATCAATGGATGGGTGGCTTTAAAAGGGTCGAACATAAGTTCTCTTTTGTATGTGGCATACATGTCACCATACGTAGCATAAGAGAGCGTACCTGCATGCCTCTCCCAGCGGTGGTCGAGTAGCCTAGTGGTTAAGGTTACAGACTGGGAGCACAAAGGTTCCCGGTTCGAATCTCATCAGGTAAGGTCAACAAAAGGAGGATTGAAATGAAATTAGTGCGAAGATAATAGAAAGATGGATGATCCGAACCTATACACAAACATTTAAAGTGAAATTTATGTTCTTTGTGTTCCTTATTTTATTTTTTCCGAGGGTAACAGCACATGTATTATACATACATTTAACATGCGTTTTTCATACGTGTACACATGCATGTCCCATACTTCGGATCCACAAGGTACACATACAAGGACTAGAGCTCTCATGTATGGTACACACACATGCTGCTTCCATGTTGCTCGTATGCCACATTTGTATAACACGCATGCTCAAAGTGTATGCCCCATACATGCATAACATGTATGCTCACATGTATGACACATACACTTTAAAGGTTTCACGGGAAATATGATGTATTATTTTCGAACACAGAGATAAATTGAAATGACTCAAGTGTTTTCAAAAGCACGCCGGTGTACCACCGATGCTACTTTTAGCTGTGCTGCGCCACACGTAAATTAATTCAGTGGTTTGGTTACTATAACGTAAGTATAATCTGCTCGAAAGAACGAAGACATGGGAAAGTAAATCACAACAAGGACGGACAGCGAAATGGGAGAAATGGATGATATATTGCGGAGAGAGGGAGAGAGAACTGCGCACTAAGATCAGTTCAGGATAAGGGATAGACAGAGAGAGAGAGAGAGAGAGAGAGAGAGAGAGAGAGAGAGAGAGAGAGAGAGAGAGAGAGAGGGAGAGAGAGAGGGAGGGAGGGAGAGAGACCGAGGGGGAAGAGGAGTCCATAGCACACTACCCACGGTGTCCGTGCCTTCACCAGGTGTCGGGCTATTTAAGATCTCCTATCATTATTCAAATGAGGGGGCGTAAGGGGGCCCCAGGAGGGGCGTGGGAGGGGGAGGGTGGCCGCGGGGGCGGGTAGATGGGGCTCAGTCAAAGCGGAGCTCGGAGCCTTGCTGCGGGCAGTGCAGCTGGGCCCCTGTGCGGCGGGGGCCGGCGGGGGACGGTGGGGCGCACGGCAGGTCCTAGCCAAGGAAAGGGCCACTCCCCCCCCCCTCCCGTGGGCCGCGGGCGGCCTGGGCTGGGCCCTCCTAGACCCAGCTGCGCGGCCCGCCCGGCCGGGCTACTGCAGTGTGTCTCCACAGGGGCGTAACAAGCCGACTAACAAGCGAGGGGACGGCGGGGGAAGGAAAGGGGGGTAGGGGGTGTAGAGGGGGGGAGGGGGCAGGGGGGGCAGGGGCGCTAACGGGGGCATCATAAACCCTTTCGGGGCTTCGCTTGCCGAGCCGGATGCACAAGAAGGGCGCGGCGAGTGCGGAGAGAGCGAGAGGGAGGGAAACTGGGAGAGAGACTAGGAGAGCGAGAGATAGAGAGACTGGGAGAGCGAGGGAGGGAGAGAGAGAGAGAGAGAGAGAGAGAGACTGGGAGAGCGAGAGAGGAAGTAAAAGAGTGAGGGGGCTTCGTTCAGTTGAGTGGAAGAATAAAGTATGCGTGGAAGGCATACTTGTCACAAATTTTTTACTACACACATGTCATGAGCAAGAATAAAGTGACTTCATAATTATTCTTATCCGTCTTATTTCACGCTGGTGTGCGGTCGGACTTAAAAAAAAATATTCATATTATTTAATTAATTCCCGAGGATGGAGTCCTGTGGCCGACCCCGCGGGGGGCGGGCGGGCTGCCTACCAGTCAGTAAATCTGTCAGTCAAACCAGTCAGTCAGACGGCTGGGCTGGCGCGTCAGACGCGGCGCGGCGGGGCGGGGCGGGGCGGGGCGGGGCGGGGCGGGGCGGGGCGGGGCGGCAGCACAGAGAGATGCGGCACGGCCCGTTTAACTGTACACAATAACCAAGTCGTCGGTCAGCTGTTACCGCGCAGAGGGGCGGGCCGGGGAACCAGCTCCTCATGCATCCTGACTCGCGAAAGGCAAACCGCGGAATTATAAAACCGGAATGGCACGACAGCACACGTTCACGTTCCGTGCAGCAAAATCATATCGTCATTTTAAAAAAAAACGCTAAATTGTAACCCACATTATGTTTAGTTTATCAGAATCTGACATTTTTTTCCTACTCTGCGAGGAAGGTTTGTAAGAGTCGCGTGAAAATTTTCCATGAGAAATTTCGTTAAGTTACGATACCAACTTATCTGCAAAATTGTGAGGACAAGTGGTATCGACTTGTGACTCTTAAACGAGCACAATTAGGCTTTCTTAAATTTACGATTTCAATATCGTAGAGTAACGACACGTTTTGTAGCTCACAAACTACGAATAAAAGTCGTAAATTTACATAGATATTTTTTACAGTGTGAATTCAGAGAGGGATTTACAGGTGCGTAAGCTGTATCAATTTAACGAGCGTGGTTATCCGCATAAAATAAAAGCTGAGCTAGGTCTTGCGGGGTAGGCAGCCAAAGAGTTTCAGCGTCAGCCCCACGCTACCCCGCCCCGCCCCGCCCCACCCCGACCCGCCCCGCCCCGCCGCGCCCCACCCCGCCCCGCCCCGCCCCGCCCCGCCACGGTCGGGCCGTGCGGTGTCCAGCCCAGCCTGGAGCCCGGCTATCCGAGTGAAAGGCCTGTGTCCCCGGCAAGTCTGCAGCCTGCAGATAAGGCTCTGCACGCCCCCGCCCGGCTCCACCCCGCCCCACCCCACCCCGCCCCGCCCCGCCCAGAGACAGACTCGGAAAGGGCGAGAGCGAAACAGAAAGAGAGCTCGCTCGCCACTGACCTGGCTGGCTGGCGCCGCCACAGCCAAGTTCCTCTCGAAAGAGGAAAGTCTTTGGAATGGTCAGCAGCAGCTACAGCAGCAACAGAAGGGAGAGGAACGGGGGTTAGGAGATCGGGGGAGGGGGGGGGGCGTAGGAGGAGGAAAAACAGGGCGTAGGAATTCAGCAGTGGCCCAAGGCCCGGGCCGGCGTGGCTCGAACCCACAGCAATGTGGACCGCACCTGAGCAAGCGTCCAGCGCGGGGCGAGGCGGGGTGAGGCGGGGTGGGGCGGGGTGAGGCGAGGTGAGGTGGGGAACGGCGGGGGCGGGGCGTTATTGAAATCGGCAGCGAGGGAAATCTTCGCAAAAATCCGCGGGCACGCGGACCCGTGAGAAAGAGAAGGAGAGAGAGAGAGAGAGAGAGAGAGAGAGAGAGAGAGAGAGGTCGGGGGGAGAAAGAGAGAGGGCGGGGAAAGAAAGAGAGCAGCCATCGAATATTGAGAAGCAGCGGCACGCCCCGTGCTGGTTTGCTAAAAGTGTTAGGATGTCACCGCCGAGGGGAGGGGACGGTCGCAACCCCAGGCGAGAGAGAGAGAGAGAGAGAGAGAGAGAGAGAGAGAGAGAGAGAGAGAGAGAGAGAGAGAGAGAGAGAGAGAGAGAGAGAGAGAGAGATCCTTTTTTTCGGATCGTAAGTGGGCGGTCTGAATCTCTCAAATAGGTAAGACAGAGAGGGGTGACGCTTGGTCCGCCCACCCCACCTCGCCCCGCCCCGCCCCGCCCCGCTGCTCCCCTGGGGGGCCCCGGGGAAGACCTCCCTCGCGAATCACTTCACCCCCTCCGACCGATTTATTTGCAAATGTTTTCTTCCTCTCCTCATCCCGCAGGGGGAATAGAAACGAGGGTGGGCCTGGAGGGTTGTGGGCGGGGGCAGGGCGGGGGCAGGGCAGGGCGGGGCGGGGCGGGGCGGGGCGGGGCGGGGCGGGGCGGGGCGGGGCAGGGCGGGGCAGGGCGGGAGACGTGTGGCGGATGGGGTGGCAGGTTTGATGGAGGTGCAGGGGCTGGGCGGCGCGGGGGCGGTGCGCTGCTATGACACTATTAGCGGAGCTCAATGACTGCGTGCGCCGCCCCCGTGCCGCCCCCGGGCCGCCCCCGCCGCCACCTGAGGGCCTGTCCTCTCCCGCCCCCGCGAGCAGCTCCCCGAGGGGCCGTAGGCCGTGGGCTCCCGCTCGCGCCAAGGCCGCCCGCCCCCGATACCATACATCCCCGTGTCAGCCGTCGGCATGTTTTTCAACGCCCGGGGGAGAGGGAGACAGGCGCGGGTCTCATGTGAGGGCAAAAGAGGATTGAAAACGAAGATGCGTGGCTCCTGCGCACGCCCACGCACACACACGCACACACACACTCACTGCGGCAGCCGTGCGCGACAATGACAAAAAAAAAGGTCATACTTTCCAAGGCGCCGGCATCTAATGGCGGCACTGCGGCTGCTGCTGGGACGTGTGGGTGTGCCACCGAGGACGATGAGGAGGAGGAGGAGGAGGAGGAGGAGGAGGAGGAGGAGGAGGAGGAGGAGGAGGAGGAGGAGGAGGAGGAGGAGGAGGAGGAGGAGGAGGAGGAAGACGTGCGGAAGAAGAGCAAGGACGTGGTGGAGGAGGGGCAGGAAGAATAAGACGTGGAAGACGTGGACAGGAAGAGCGAGGACGAGGAGGAAAGGAAGGAAGAGGAAGACGTGCGGAAGAAGAGCGAGGACGAGAAGGAGGGGCAGCACGGTGAAAACTACGACCAGGACCAGGTTTCAATGCAGTTTTGGAAAAACCAAGACGGCACAATGTATTTCCTCCATAAGGAAATTCGAGAAGGCCACCACTTCTGTAATCCTGTGTACAGGTTACCCTGTAATCCACGTGTAATCCAACTGTAATCCATCGTCAAAATGCACAAAATATGGAAAATATCCTAAAATTTTACGATTTACCATCTAAAATCAGATATGTAATCACGTGTAATCCGTGTAGTCTTGTAATCCTGTGTAGGTCAGTAAACAGAATGGTGGCCGGCCCCTTCGAGAAAATTCTGGCTGCTTAGAAACCTGGACGAAGTTTTTACCGTGAGGAAGGGGAAAACAATAAGAGCGAGAACGAGCAGGAAGGGTAGGAATAAGAAGACGTGGACAAGAAGAGCAAGGCCGTGGAGGGGCAGGAAGAGGAAGACGTGGACAAGAAGAGCGAGGAAGTGCGAAAAGGTTTAAGGTCAGGGTGCGGGTGGCGAGGGCGGCTGCTTGACCCCTCCCGACCCTATGGGCTTAACGCGTGGCACGCGCAGGCAGGGCGTGCAGGGGGGCGCGGTATTCAAAATGAAATAATCCCCTCCGCCTGTCCTGCCTGCACCTCGCGGCCGCCCGCCCCGCCCCGCCCCGCCCCGCCCCACCCCGCCCCATCGGGTTGTTCCTTAAGTTTTCCCTTTCCGCCCGCGCCGCGCGCAAACTTTTTCATTTTGTTCCCTTTGTGTTAGGCGACTTGTGTGTAGCGCGGGCCGGCTGGGTTCACGGCGGAGCTACGCTGCGCGGCGGGCCGGGCCGGCGGCGACCAAAACTCTATTCAAAATCTCGAAGGCTGCTTCGGACCAGAAATGCCAGTAAAGTCATAAATTTACAAATTTACACACACACACACACACACACACACACACACACACACACACACACACACGCACACACACACGAATACACGAACTCGGTGGGCTAGTTGAAATTTTCACCATAAGTTTCCGAAGGTGCAGCGGCAGCGCTGCCGCAGCAGTCCCCGGACCCTTTAACCCCATGCGCCCGAAATTACACCATGCAATAATTATTGGAATCTCATTACGGAGAGGGGCGAAGGGCGGGGCCGTAGAAAGACGGGACGATGGGGGAGGAGGTGGGGCTGGGAGGGGAGGTAAACAGCACCCGCGCACCCTCAAGGCCACCCCTGCGCGGCCCCGCCCCGCCCCGCCCCGCCCCACCTCGCCCCGCCCCGCCCCGCCCCGCCCCGCCCCACCTCGCCCCGCGTCCGGTGACGGAGCAGCCAGCAGCGGTTCCGCCGCCCCGCCTCCTAAGCTGATGCTCGCCGCAGCGATTCAATCTGCTTCTCAGCATATTTTGATGAAAATAAATGGCAGTCGTGATTATTACACCGCACCATGCCTCGTCCTAGCCCGCCCCGCCCCGCCCCGCCCCCGCCCCGCCCCGCCCCGCCCCGCCCCGCCCCGCCCCGCCCCGCCCGAGAGGCGGGAAGATTTGAAATGGAAAAGACGCGGCCCGGGCCGGTTCGGCCGACGCTGGGATGTGTGGCTTAATAAGCAGGCCAGGGTTCCGCCGGCATCAACATCGCAAATGCCGCCATTGCTGCACTCAAAATGGGAAAGGGGGAGAAAAAAAAGTAATAATTACACTGTTAAACCAAGTGTGCAACTGTTCAACATTTGAATGAGTGCACACACTAAACCCTTATGCACTTTATTGTGCATAAGCCTTGCAGGGTTTTACGCAACCATAACTATGCACAATTTTTTGTGCATAACTATGCTTAACTCCGTCTCTTATGCACAAATTTGTGCATAATTATGTACAATGTATGCATAGTTATGCATAAAAATTTGTGCATAACTATGGTTGTATAAAATCGTGCATAACGCTGCCAAAATCATGCATAAGGGTTTAGTGTGCAACTTCCAGTCTTACACGTCCAAGTGTACAACTCGGTATTTATGCAATGCCAAGTGTCAAACTTGCCAGTTGTACACTTGTAAGTGTTTAACTCGACATTTGTGCACTTGCATGTGTTTAACTGCCCCGTGCAACATTTCCCTACTTGTTGAACACTTGCAAGTGTTACAACTGTCGAGTTAAACACATACAAGTGTACGACTGGCGAGTTTGACAATTCCAATTGCACAAATACTGAGTTGCGCACTTGCACCTGTTAAACTGGAAGTTGCACACTTACAAGTGTTTAACAGTTGACCACTTGGTTTCACAGTGAACAAGTCGTAGGAAATAATTCCATTTCTGCTTCGAGACGAGGCGGAGGAAGTATGAAGGGGATTTGCGACGGGCGGGATTCAGAACGCGGATACGAGACGGGGACCCGGCGGGCGGCCTATAGCAGCAGCAGCAATCAGTCGACAACTTTTTCTCACCGCCCGCCTGTCCCGATTTTTTTTTTCCTGACCTCCTTTGTCATCAAGCTTTTGGTTGTATTGAGCCGCACTGCTGGGTCGTGAGAAGTTTCCAACCACCCTGTCGTTTTTATTTGCATGGTAAGAGCGGTGACAAAGGTTTATTTCACCAGTTAAAAAAAAATGCGCCTACCGCAAAACAAAATGCACAGGGACGGGGAGACTTTTACTAGCCAAGCATGCCTTCGCCCTACGTTGATTTTTTTTTTTTTTTTTTTTTTTTGGTCAAACCACCTGGGTAACTTGCCGAGGAGATGAATACCGTCGGAAAAAAAAACTGGGTATCCGCATGCTCCCAGTACAAAACCCGATGAAACCCCTGGGCCTCTTTCCTACAAAAATCCAAGGGTAAACGCCTACCCCTCTGCTTCCGCCTTCTGCAGTTGAAGTACCGCCGCAAGACACTTGTCACACCAGACCAGGCCCCTCACGTCATCCGCCAGGTGGCGCAGCTGTCGCAAGCCCGTCCCGCCCCGCCTCACCCCGCCCCGCCCCGCCCCGCCCTGCCCGCCACCGTTTTCCGCGCCATCCTTCTATTCCATTTCACATTTCGCCGCCGTCACCTTTGCCAGGCGCCAGGCGTGACAAGATTAATGCGACAGGTGCCTGATGGCTGCAGATATTGGGGATGCATGCGGCACACGCGGCACACCGCAAGAGCGTCGCTGATTCGATCCGACTATTCTGCCACGCCCCCCTCTCTCTTTCTCCCACTCTCTCTCTCTCTCTCACCTCTCCCCCTCTCTCTCTCTCTCTCTCCCTCTCACCTCTCTCTCTCTCTCTCTCTCTCTCTCTCTCTCTCTCTCTCTCTCTCTCTCTCTCTCGCTCTCTCTCTCTCTCTCTCTCTCTCTCTCTCTCTCTCCCTCTCTCTCTCCTTACCTCACCCTCCTTCCTCCCACACCACTTTGCCTACCCTCCGTGGCACAGACGCGCACTCCACGACGTCGCTTCACAGCGGCAGAAAAGAGAGAGGGAAAATAGTTCATAAATTATTTCAAACAGGGGAAGGGAGGGGAAAAAAAAAATCCTCTCACGTAGCGGCGCGGCACGGGCTGGGCTGGGCCGGGCGGGGCGGGGCGGGGCGGGGCGGGGCGGGGCGGGGCGGGGCGGGGCGGGGCGGGGCGGGGCGGGGCGGGGCCCCCCGCCTGCACCAACTCCACACGGCTTCCTTCGCGCCTATCTTCCCTCATTGATAATCAGACAATATAAATGCCTCCCAATAACACAAACACAGAGGCGCTCGCGCGCGCTCACACACACGCACACACACACACACGCACACACACACACACACACACACACACGCACACACGCACGCACACGCACGCACGCGCGGGCGCAGACGGGAACTCCGAAGAGAGAAATAAGGGTTCGCGCCCCGGGAGGGAATTGATAAAGGATGCACAGTACAGCGGAGGCGCACCGCATGAGAGGAACGCCCCGCCTCGCCCCGCCTCGCCCCGCCTCGCCCCGCCTCGCCCCGCCTCGCCCCGCCTCGCCCTGCCTCGCCCCGCCTCGCCCGCCCGCCTCGCCCGCCTCGCCTCGCCCGCCTCGCCTCGCCTCGCCCTCGCCTTCGCCCCGCCTCGCCCCGCCTCGCCCGCCTCGCCCTGCCCGCCCGCCCGCCTCGCCTCGCCCCGCCTCGCCCCCGCCTTCGCCCGCCTCGCCCGCCTCGCCCCGCCTCGCCCGCCTCGCCCCGCCTCGCCCCGCCTCGCCCCGCCTCGTCCCGCCTCGCCCCGCCTCGCCCCGCCTCGCCCCGCCTCGCCCCGCCTCGCCCCGCCTCGCCCCGCCTCGCCCCGCCCCGCCTCGCCCCGCCTCGCCCCGCCTCGCCCCGCCTCGCCCCGCCCCACCTCGCCCCTCGCCCCGCCTCGCGCCCCGCCTCGCCCCGCCTCGCCCCGCCTCGCCCGCCTCGCCCGCCCGCCTCGCCGCCTCGCCCCGCCTCGCACCGCCTCGCAACGCCTCGCCCCCGCCCTCGCCTCGCCCCGCCACTCGCCCGCCTCACCCGCCCTGCGCTGCACCCGCCTTATCACTGAAATCGAATAAAAAAAAGAAGAAGAAAAGAAATCATAACGGTATTCAAATGAAGAGAGCGAAAGCTTCGCGTATTTCCAGCCGAAAAATCTCGATTGCATCTCTCACAAATTCAAGAAAAGATCTAAGCACTCTATACGTGTGGTTTTAACGCGATTTTGAAAATGTTAATCTTGTTCTTCCAGGCGGATCACGGTAAAAAATGTTTCTTGTGTTCCAAGACCCGATCTTGGATCTTACGGAGAACGCCAATGGCATCCAAGACCAGGTCTTCAAATTCAAGAAATATTTTTTTACCGTGATTTGTGCAAAGAGGTTCACATTATTACCTTTCCAAACTCCTATATACAAATAAAAATAATAAAAACCAACTTTAAAAACACCAATCTCAAACGAGACGCGGATTTAAGATGCAGGCGATAGCGCGTAGAAAAGAAACCGCCAATGCATCGAAATCCATCGCAATGAATGGCCGGTGATCAAAAGCTCATTTCTCCGAGGCATCGCTGACCAGAGGATAACCTCTCGGTAAAGGGCCGGCACGTACGAGACGTGCGTGCGTGTGTGTGTTGTATGATTATGTGCGTGAGCGCGTTGCTGCCTTCACACGATTAAAAACGTGTTCCGTGACCACGTTTGAATCTGTGTGTGAACAAGCCGGCAGCAGCCGCGCCGTGACCTACCAAAGCTCCTCCTCTTCATATTTCCTCTCTCTCTCTCTCTCTCTCTCTCTCTCTCTCTCTCTCTCTCTCTCTCTCTCTCTCTCTCTCATTTTTTTTTAGACGAATGACGTTTACTGTCAGAAGGCAGAGAGGGAGAGGAAGAGGGAGAGAGCGAGAGAGAGAGAGAGAGAGAGAGAGAGAGAGAGAGAGAGAGAGAGAGAGAGGGAGAGGGAGAGGGAGAAAGAGAGACGAGGACGAGTTCTCCGACAACAAGCAGCAGCAGAAATGCGGCAGTAATGCGCCCTTTTAACGCCAACTTTTAACCAGTGCGCACGCAGAAAAAAAAACCCAAAAAAAAGGCGGCCTGAGGAGGGTAAACACGTCTAAAATACGACCATCATTGTCTGGGTAATGATGTTGGTTCACGTAAAACGCACCGCTAAGCGGCCGTTAAGCGGCCGTTCCCACGCACGATGCGACCCAGCACTGCGGGTGCGGGTCCAGCGGGGCAACGAGATTTAAATGTCGCAAATCGTGTTTGGTTCCACATCGTATAGACCAACCGTTGAGAGCATAACAAGTTAAACAACAAATTTAACAACCAACCAAAGAAAACAAAAACAACAACACACGGACTTGTTACTGGCGAGCTCACCGAGCTGGAGCATCTGCTTCTGGTAAAGCCCAAATATTAGATTCTGTTTTGCTAACGGAGAAACATGATTATAAATATTGCGAGGGGAAAAGGTCTGTTGTTGTCGTTCTGTGGAATCGACGGACGCGCGCGCGCGGGACACGAGTGAGTGAGTGAGAGAGAGAGAGAGAGAGAGAGAGAGAGAGAGAGAGAGAGAGAGAGAGAGAGAGAGAGAGAGAGAGAGAGAGAGAGAAAGAGAGAGAGAGAGAAGAGGAAGCCCTCCTCCTCGGCCCGGCCCAGGTCCATTCCGGGGGGAACATAAAAATGAGGTGATTATGAGTGGCCCGGTCCGTTCCGTGCCTCGCGACTATCTCTCGGCCGTCCGTGGCCGTCAGCACCGCCCTTACTGCGGTCCGACATGGCACCGGAGCGCCTCTGGTCCAGCAGCCAGCACCGCGCGCCACCGGACCCTGCTGGAAGCGCTTTTTTGGATTTTTAACGCCGAGCAGCGGGGAGCAGAGAGTGGCGTGGCGGGGTGCGGGGCGTGGCGGGGCGTGGCGGGGCGTGGCGGGGCGTGGCGGGGCGGGGCGGGGCGTGCGGGCGTGGCGGGCGTGGCGGGGCGTGGCGGGGCGTGGCGGGGCGTGGCGGGGCGTGGCGGGGCGCGGCGGGCGCGGCGGGCGTGGCGGGGCGTGGGGGGGCGTGGCGGGGCGCGGCGGGGCGTGGCGGGGCGTGGCGGGGCGTGGCGGGGCTGGGCGGTCTATACGTGCGATAGAAGGACGCCGGCTCGCGCGGTATTCGGATCGCGCGGCGGCCCGCCCCGCCCTGTCGTTGTTGTGGTGCGGCAGGTCACAGAGATAACAAGTGCTTTATGATGCCGCCGCCGAAATAAATATTTTTTTTTGCCGCTGCGTATTTTTCCCCTTTTTCTATACAGTTTCTTTTTCGTTATTTTTTTTTTATTTGATACAGTGCGGAGCGCGCGGATGCACAGTGCGGCCCGGCCAGGTCAGCTCTCGTGTGCATTGGCGCCATGAATCTCCAGGGCGGTATCGCTCTCCTACACTACCAGCGGCAGTCTCAGAACAGTCGTCTGTCGACACTGTGAAAATTATCTTGCAGCAAAATACAGAGTTCTGAAGTTCTGAAGTGCAGAAGAACTTCAGTTACTTAACAGTTTCAGACTAGTTCACAACTATAGTTTGAAGTCGACAGTTTCAACTGCAGTCCAAATACAAATCCTTCCAGCCGGGTTAAAGAAAACATGTTTTACCCACATTTATAACATTCCATATTTTCAGCGAAACTAAAATTGAATGCGAATGTATTATGATATTGTTGGCCAAGAGAAGAGTGCAGGAGGTAAAATATGCAAGCACGCGGGCGTGTTTTAGTGGCAGGCACCGTGAAAAATACTTGTAAAGGCTACAGGAAAATTTTCCATGATAAATGTTGTAAAATTACAACTTGCAATTGTAACTTACAATTACTCTGTATCGACTTAAAATTCATTGACTAGCAAGAATGGGCGGTCGTAAATTTACAACATATTTTGTAAATCGTAATTACAAAATATGTTGTAAATTTACGAAGATATTTTTCACAGTGAGTGTATCAAGTACCTAGGAGCCTATCCCGGCCGCGAGGAGCGCTGCCGACGGCCGCCGTTTCGCCTCCTGCAGTTTAACTGCAGCGCGCGGGTGCTCGCCTAAGCGCCGCCCGTCTTTCTCCGCGCGGCCTGATGGGCTGAGTAATCGAAAACCCATCAATAGGCGAGGCAGTGCGGCGGGGCGGGGCGGGGCGGGGCGGGGAGGGGGTAGAGGCGGTAGCTCCAGACGGGGCGTTCCGCGCGGCGCGCGGGGCGTTCCGGTGTGGTGTGGTGGCTCACGCGCCGTGGTCATACATCCTGCGGGCAGCGAGCGGCATGTCAACATGTTACCTCATCATACGCGAGCTAACACACACACACACACACACGCACACACACACTTGCACACACACACACACACACACACACACACACACACACACTATACATGAAGTCATCAATTACAGACGCGGGGGCTGCGATGAGGAGCAAAGCGGTATCGTGTGAGGAGGTGGGGGAGGGGGGGGGGGGTAAAGGTCGTGGTGAGGGGGGAGGAGGGGGGAAGAGGCTGCTCGTCCCCGTCTGCGGCAGTACTCTCATAGGCCTCCTAAAAAATTGCGTTGCGATTAAACAAGCGAGTGAACGCAGGGCCAGACAGGGAGAAGAACGAGAGGAGAGAGAGAGAGAGAGAGAGAGAGAGAGAGAGAGAGAGAGAGAGAGAGAGAGAGAGAGAGAGAGAGAGAGAGAGAGAGAGAGAGAGAGAGAGAGAGAGAGAAGCACAGCAGCGCGTGTGATGGGGCGTTGCGACCCGGCTATAGCTAATGGACGCATCAGTTATTGGTCTCCTCTCTCTCTCTCTCTCTCTCCATCTCCCTGTCTAGCTCTCTCGCGGGCGCTCTCTAGAGGACGCTAGGGTGTGCGTATTGTGGTCCAGCAGGTGATGTCATGATCAACGGAGCTCGTTGTATGTACGAGCATACCGGGACACAGCAGCGAGCAGGGAGGGAGAGAGAGAGAGAGTGAGAGAGAGAGAGCGAAAGAGCGAGAGAGAAAGAGAGCGAGAGCGAGAGAGAGAGAGAGAGAGAGAGAGAGAGAGAGAGAGAGAGATACACAAACTCCTATAAACGCGTATACGCTTATATACGTGATCCGAACCCAGCTCAATAATAACTGTTACTAATCTCAGGGCCTCTGATTTAAAGTTTTTGCGCGCGCGCATGTTTACTTTTTGCGCAGGTAATGCGGAGCAGATCTGCACTCTTGCTCTTTTTCTCCGCCCCACCCCGCCCCACCCCGCCCCGCCCCGCGCCGTCCCGCCCCGCCCCGCCACGCCCCGCGTACGGGGCTGACGTGTGTGGCCCGGCCTGCTCTTGCCAACCTGCTACCGCATCTAATCGATATCTCGATCTCCTCCTGCTGCTGCCGCCGGGATGGTGACCTTTCGCTGGACCAGCGCCACTGCCGCCAGCACCACCTGCAGCAGGGGCAGGGCAGCCAACAAAATAAAAAAAAAGTGAAGGAGAGGAAGTTGGCCAGGTGGGCTCCGTACTTCAGTGAGAGAGTTATGTGTGTGTGTGCGTGTGTGTGTGGGTACCAACATTAGGAGAAAAAGTCCGTCATAATTGGAGCCATACGCAGAGCTCCGCCGCCGCCGTGTTGCGGACAATGTTGCAATTATTACGACCAGGTGAGTAATAAGTCGGCAGAGCAGACGAAACGCCGCGGCGGTCGCGGTGCGGATATTTACAGCAGCCGAGTATCATTTGACGAAGGAGGCCCCATTACGACTACTTTATGTATTATTATTCTTATTATTATTATTACGAGAAGATATAAAAACCCGGCGGTGACAGCGGCGCGGTGCGGCGTCCCGACGGCGGCGCCGCCTTGCAACAACACACCGCCGCCGACGGCGGAATACTCGTCTGAGTTGAAAAACTGAAACGCTGTCACGGAACACTGTTAAAAATTCCGTAGCATATTACGGTAATGGCTACGGAAAGCACCGGTGATTTTTTTTTTTTTACGGAGTGGCCCGGTACCTCCAAAATGGGAAAAACTGTTGAGGTACGGAAGGTTTCATAACCAGTTTTCATTGAAAGTGCCCAGCGAGAAAGAAAATACACAATAATAGGATTTTTTGCGTACGCGCTGGTCCGTAGTTTGAAAGTACGGAAAGGTCCGAATATTGATTGGTACGGAATGGTCTGTATATGGGTGAATATATATATATATATATATATATATATATATATATATATATATATATATATATATATATATATATATATATATATATATATATATATATATATATATATATATATATATTAACAGTCATCCCGGCGTATACTTGAAACAAGGCTATAACCGGCTAAAAAAATTCCATCCCGTTCCCGATGTAATTTTTAACAGTGCAGAGCCCAAGCTTATTGCCACAAACGACTCATACGTAAAAAAAAGGTCACTTTGCCGGTGAAACATTGAGGTTATTTTTAAAAACCATCAAATATACTTGACAGTTAAACCCTTCAAAAGGTGGGCCACCGCCCGCAGCAGGCTCCTGGAGAAATTCCCCCCAGAGAGCAAACCGTTATCTCTCAATCTTTCCGCCCCTTCCCCGTCTCTACCCGGGTAGATTTGCACCCATTATTAGATGAAGCTTGGAGCTGCGCCGCGCGGCCACCGGGACCGGGACAGGACCGGCCACCTCGGCTCGGTCCGTCTGCTGGCTGTTTGCCTGACATCTTTATTAGATGACTCCCCCCCCCCACCACCACCATGCCTCACTGCAGCGGCGCTTTGGCTCCAGCGGCCGCTCCAGGCCAGACTCATTTGTTTCAATACTGTCTCTCCCTCTCTCGCAGTCTCACTCTCACGCACATGCGCGGGCCATAGGAGGATCAATGATACTGCACTGCACGGCAGCCTCCCCCGAAAATGCTGGCACTCTGGAAAACCAAGTGTGTACACTCTAAATGACTAAGGACATTTTTGTAACTAGCTCTGAACGTTTTTGTACGTCACTAACCTAGATACAATTTTGACCTCTTAATTGTCTGCCGTTAGTTACGATTTATCTAAAATTGCAACTGTACTGACACACAATATTGTATCTTATTTAGTGACGTACAAAAACGTTCAGAGCTAGTTACAAAAATGTCCATAGTCATTTAGAGTGTACATGTATTCATTATTTACTGCATACTTACAGGTATTCTGTAAATAATGCATACATGGCTATGTATGCAGTATTTGCCGAATACCTTGGCATGTACACACGAAAAATCACACAGAAACTACGTGTGTACATGCCAAGGTATTCAGCAAATACTGCATACATGACCATGTATTCATTATTTACTGAATACCTGTAAGTATGCAGTAAATAATGAATACATGTATATACTTGGTTTTCCAGAGCAGTAGCGGATCTGAAACTGGCAGAATAATTTCCAAGTAGTGCGCTACACTCTAAATGACCGTGGACTTTACAGGTGCGGTTTTAAGTCTGACTGACGGGAGGGGCGATGTGCTGTGGGTTGCCTACATACAGGGGTTTTGCAATTCATTTTGCCTACCTTTCAGGCTGTTTTCAGACCTGACGGGGGGGGGCGATCGCCCCATCGCCCCCCCCCCCCCCGTAAAACCGCGCCTGGGACTTTATTGTTACTAATTTGTGGACGTCTGTGCACATGCATAAGCTAGATGCAGTATTGTGTTTCGTTCGTTACTTTCTGTAACTAGCTAGTTACTTTTTGTGACCAACAGCACCATAATATTGAATCCAGCTTAGGCATGCACACAGATGTCCACAAGTTAGTAACAAAAAAGTCCACGGTCCTTTAGAGTGTACAGAATATAACTTACAAATAAGTCAGTAATCCTGCGTAAAAACGTAGGTGTTTACTCAGAAAAAAATCAGTACAGGTCTGAGAATGCGGTGATGACACAGTATTTGCCATTCAACATTTATCTCACCCCATCTGACGAACCTTTCAGGAGTAAAAATTAGCAGTGGCTCTGCTGCAATGCGACGATTTAAAATTTGACTCTTAAGCTGGCTGGGGCGGATCTATCTACGCATCTGTATCCCCGACAGAAAATGCGCGTTCTGTTGTATCCTCTCTCCAAAACGGCAAGACAGATGGCGCGGTGGCAGATGGCAGGGGGAACCTGATCCACTCTACAACAGTGGCTGACCGTAGAGGCTGACTTTGGACGATGACTCATTCCCACAGCAGGTGAGTGATAATGCGGCTTTTGAAACGGCAACGGCACGCGATAGCATCTTGGGTCTGTCTAGGGTTTCCTACGAACTAGACCCGGCCGGCACGGCCCGGGCGGAGCCGGGCGGGGAGAGCAGGTGGGAGTGCCACTGGGAAAGTTCAAGGAGGCGCTCGGCCCGACGCGGTCCTTCCCCATGATTCAGGACTCGTTTGCTAACGATCATTTCCACTCGTTGTGGAGGCAAGCTGCGCAACGCCCCTCTCTACTACACTCGTCTACGAGGTGGAACTTGCATTTTCTTAATTTTTGAGCTGTCATCTTTAATTGCAGGAGGAGGGACGAGCCACTGCCGCCGCCAGCTGCCTGGGGATCGCCTGACGAACAGCAGTCAAGGGGGGAGATGGCTTTTCGGCAGACGCACTGTAAAATCCTTACGAAGAAATTTCTTCGTAACGTTGCGAAGCATTTGGCCGCTTCGCAATGCTTCGTGATACGAAGCATTTTCTTCGCAAGCCCTGCCTTACGAAGAAATTTGTTTGTACACTACGAAGAAAATGCTTCGTAATACGAAGCAGCCGAATGCTTCGCAGCTTACGAACGCTTACGAACGCTTACGAACGCTTACGAACGCTTACGAACGCCAAGGGGGGCTGACTCCTTTCAGCCGTGTACGGAGTACTATTATTATAGGTGTATTATGGGTATTATAGGTGTATTATATGTGTACTATAGGTGTATTATATGTGCGATACTGACACCACATGCGACAGAATAAACCACGAAAACAAGAAAGTTCTTTTAAATTTGACAAGAGCTATTTCCTTTTTCAAACAAGAGTCGAGAAAACTCTTGAAAAATCGATACTCAGAATCGCACAGACCAAAGACACTTATTGCAATCTTTTCCAGAAAGTGATATCGGCCCATCGGTACATCCATAGCACACGCCCTGCCTTGGGAGAAAAGAGGAAGATAGCCCAGCCCATTGGGCAAAGTTTTTGAGCGCATTTTAGGGAAAATGCTTTGCGCTGTTAGTCAAACACACTGGTTAAGGTCATCTATTGGTAAAAATAGTGAGAAGGTAGAAATGTATTTTTCGATATTATGGATTATAGGCATTATATGTATTACAGGTGTATTATGGGCCCGTGTACGGAGTATTATAAGAGTCAGCCCCCCTTGACGAACGCTTACGAACACTATTTCTTCGCAAGGTTATCACAGTGCGAGGTGTGTAGGCCCTTCAGACTGGGAGTCATGTCGAGATCATCGCAGGAGGTTCAACAGGAAATTTGTGTAAACATTTAGGAAGGAGCCCGACGAGAACAAAACCGAACGTTCCTTATTATTGACACTAAACCCTTATGCACGATTTTCGAACAGTTATGCAGAATTTTATTCAACCATAGTTATATGTACCAAATTTTGTGCAGAACTAAGTATAAGTTGTGAATAATTAAGATGAGTTTTGCAGACGAACGAAAACTCTGGAAATAAAACTGTGTGCTTAGCACACTGTTTAATCAGTGTGCTTGTAGGCATGCTGATTAAACGGTGTGCTTGGGCAAGCATGCTGTTTGAACATTATGCTTACCCAAGCATACAGTGCGATTTTCAGAGCAGACACGCAAATACGCCCAGAAGCTGTCCTGGGACGTTGACCATCCCGTTT
>CM066259.1:391561-461561 GCA_033675135.1 Frankliniella intonsa
GGAAATCCAAGTGTACGAATGTCGCTCACTTGTAGATGAGCAAATGACCATTCGCTCACTTGTAGGTGAGCGAATGACTATTCACCAAATGGCCATTCGTTCACTTGTAGGAGAGCGAATAGTAATTTGCTCACCTACAAGTGAGTGAATAGTTTTGCTCATCTACAAGTGAGCGACATTCGTACACTTGGATTTCCAGTGTACGATCTAGAAAACCTTGCAAACTAGAAAAGACGCACGATGAGGGGATGTAAGCGACCGTTATGTGCGGCATCGACTCGTCAAAAGTTTCTTTTTGCAGTGTAAGTCGCGTGGCCGTAAGCCGCCGCGCCCACCCAATCACACATGTCTCGCGGTCCCTAATGGTTGAGTATATACGCAATAAAGCGCGCGCGGCTGGCAAAGGCGTCGGCGGCCGCCCCGCCCCGCCCCGCCCGCCCGCCCGCCCGCCCGCCCCGCCCTGTGCCCGCCCGCCCGCGCCCCGCCCGCCCTGCCCCGCCCGCCCGCCCTGCCCCGCCCGCCCCGCCCCGCCCGCCCGCCCGCCCGCCCGCCCACCCGCCCGCCCGCCCGCCCGCCTGCCCGCCGCCGCCCGCCCTGCCCCGCCCCGCCCGCCCCCGCCCCGCCCGCCCCGCCCGCCCGCCCCGCCGCCCCGCCCGCCCCGCCCCGCCCGCCCGCCCCGCCCCGCCCCGCCCCGCCCCGCCCCGCCCCGCCCCGCCCCGCCCCGCCGGACCCCAGCGCACCCCGGCGCGCCGCCAGCCGCACCACTACCCAAATGCGCGCCGCCCATGGACATCATCCCCTCATGCCAATCATACGCCTGCCCGCATTTCAAGACACTGCAATAATAACACAATAAAAAAAAATAACTAAAAAGAATAAAAACACAAAAATTAAGCCACTGATTTTTTTGCTGACAATAAAACAACAATTTGACAGAAGACGCGGGCAACTGCCTGTCGCTGCCCTGGCCTGACCCACGATCCAGCCGCCATGACAGGCGGACCGCAGAGGACAGCAAGCTTGAGCTCCGAAAGATGGCACCATTTTCTCGTCAGCCCGCCACGCCACGCCGAGACAAGCCACAAGGTCCACAGAAACTTTTCCCCAGCGTCACGGGATATTGATGGCACCCCCCCCCCCTTCCTCCTCCTCCTCCTCTCCTCCTCCTCCTCCTCCTCCTCCTCCTCCTCCTCCTCCTCCTCCTCCTCCTCCTCCGCAACTATAACACATTGATGCGCTTGCGTGCGCGTCCTACGGTTTTACTTTCAAAACACAATTTTCCATAGCGATAACGCTTTTTTCAAACAACTTTCCGTAACAAAGTGCGTCCGCCCGCACGCTCGCGCTCAGTCCCCATCTCTTCGCCGGCGCCAGCCACGTTTCCATATACCATCAGAAAGTACACGGGGTGTCGAAGTATATTATTATGAAAGTTATACAGCCACGCTTTCTGATTTTTTCTAGCAGGTGATACGTTTACTGTCTCCAACCTAAACTTAAATTCCTATTACTTGACGGAAATTAATGTATCCCTAGCTTGTACTCTCAGATACCGAGCGTGGCGTAATATTTTACAGGAGGAATTGTGCACTGAGAATTGGTTGGCGTCTTTAGACGCCAAGATACTGGCGTCCAAAGCGGCCAAAGACGCCAAAATCTGCTGTTCAAAGACACCAAATACGAAAAGAACGCCAAATATTGTCGTCCGCAGACGCCAAAATTTGGTGTTCAGAACGATGGGTATGAACAAAGTCCGATGTCCCACGATGCGTTTCAAAACAGTCCGATCTCCTTCGAGGCGTTTCAACAAAGTCCGAAGTCTTTTTCGGGATTCTCCGAGTGACACATGTTTGAAGCTCTAGTAGGTCTCAACGGCGAAGTTATATCACTTCATTATTGTTGAAATTTGTTTGTCATGTATTCATACACACGTGGCAGCAATCGGTTTTCATTCATGCGCAATATTAAGAGAAATATTCTACTTAAAAGCCGACGCTGCAGATGAAGTCAGAAAAGGAGATCGGACTTTGTTGGAGCGCTATGAAGAGACTTCGGACTTTGTTAAAATGCATCGAGAGACATCGGACTTTGTTCATAGGACCCATCGAGAAGAGGACGGCAAAAATTTGGCGTCAATAGACGCCACTCAGTTTTCAGTGTGTTGCGCGCCACGCGCCAGCTCCGACTCGCGCACCATTGTACACTGTAAAAAATTATACTGTAAATTAACAGCAAAATTGTTGTTAAGTTTTTAACTGACTCGTGTTGTATAACAACAACGGCTGTTGTCAGTTAACAATGTCAGCTGTTCAGTAACAACAAAATTTATCTAGTGACAGCAAAAATGTTGTCCAGCTACAGCAAAAGTTGTCCATTAACAACAATAGTTGTCCTGGAACAACAAAGTTTTTGTTTTGCCTTGAAAACAATCATTGTTGTTTCGCAACAACCTTTGTTGTTCTTGAACAGCATTGCTGTTTGTCAACAACATGGTTACATGATAGGTTGTTTTTCAACAGGCTATTTTTACAGTGTACGCTACTGTCGCCCCGAGCCCAGGCTAAAACCTCACTTCATCGGCCTCCACAATGACTTCAGCTTATAGTTTCGGCCCTACAAAACTGTCGATCTTTCGAAAAAGTAATACTAATCATTTCATGCCCTAACTTTTACCAGATAATACCTTCAAACCTTAAAACACGACATTGTCACTCACGAAACGCATCCCACATATTACAATGTCTCGGGCAGTATCATATCTACACTGTTCAACCGAATTGTCACGTGACGATAAATATTGCTACGAATATTTCGTCACAAGAGCTGAGATGAAACAGTCGTCACAGGACATGCATCTCGTCACAGGGCATGCATCTTTCGTCACATGACATGCAACATTTGTCACAGTGTGATGAGCCACTTGTCATTTAATACTACTTATATCACCCCTTGTGACGAACCTTCCAAGAGTAAAATTTAGCACTGACTTCGTCGTAATGTGACGACTTCAAATTTTACAGTGTTCTTCCAATTCCAATCTTGATTGATTTATTGTTTTTTGTTTTTTTTTGAAAATTTTGTCTACTCATTTGGTTGTGTGGGAGACAAAGAAGGGCGCTGATTGTTGCGAGGGTGGACGGACACACGTGACACACGACGGATTTTCGTCTAATGAGGGCGATGCAACAATAGGGTGATGCAGACGAGCCAGCAGACTGACGCCGCGCATTTGCGGAGGGGGGCGCGGAGGGGAGGTGGAGGGGGAGGAGGAAAGAGGGAGGGGGAGGAGGGAAGAGGGAGGAAGGGGAGGGGGGAGGAGGGAAGAGGGAGGGGAGGGGGAGGATAGGAGGGAGGGTGAACGCTGATCACGATAAGCGACAACCACAGACCATCATTAACGCTTCTATTCACAGTGCGCCATCCCAACTTAACGCGAGTTAATCTCTTCCTTCCGGTTTCAGTCAGCCCCTGCCCCCCCCCCCCCCCCCCTACCATCCCTCATCCCTCACCCTTCTCCGCAGGGGCATCAGCGCTCTGTTTTCCCCCTTCACCTCTGCAACCGACCCTGCTCTCCTTCACCGTACCCACCCACCCACCGTCCCTCACTCGCAACCACCCTCATTCCCTCCACCCCCTCCTAACCGCCCCCCTCTCTCTCTCTCTCTCTCTCTCTCTCTCTCTCTCTCTCTCTCTCTCTTTCTCCCTCTCCCTCTCTCTCTCTCTCTCTCTCTCTCTCCCTCTCTCTCTCTCTCTCTCTCTCTCTCTCTCTCTCTCTCTCTCTCTCTCTCCCTCTCTCTCTCTCTCTCTCTCTCTCTCTCTCTCCACTGCTTCCCCTCCCCTCCCTCTCACTCTCTCCCTTTCACCTTTCACAACCAACACCGCCGCGCTGTCTCGAGGCTGGCCGGGGGGCGGGACGCGCCGAGCGCTCCACGCTTCTCTGTGGCCCAGAGTGTCAGCCGCATTCAACACTCTGTACACCGGGCCGCGAAAAATGATTCTAAATCCCTGCGCTCTCCACCCGCCCGCCACGCAACCCTGCGCGGGTCTTCCTCCTACCGCCAAGAAAGGAAAAAAATATAATAATTGGCTGAGCGAAGCGAAGCCTATTACGCCACTGGAGTGCTAAAAAAGTTCAATGCTTGTGTGTGTGCCTGTGTGTCTGTCTGTCTGTCTGTCTGTGTATGTGTCTGTCCGCACGATAACTCGAGAACGAGTTGAGATATCGAGTTGAAATTTTTACTGTAGCTTCCTTGCCTAAAAAGCTCGGTCGAGTTCGAAAATGGGCATTCTAGCTCAAAAATTGACACCGTTAAAAATTAATATACATTTTCAAAAAAAAAAATTAAAAGTAAATATTTTTTTTCAGTATCCTAAGGGAGTAACTCGGCGAGCTGCGACCCGTAGGGCGAAAATTTCGTCCGTTTGGCCGTATCTCTTACCGTGTAGCCGCTACTGCGTGACAAACGGAAGAGAAGTCCTAAAAATGCATGTTGGGTGTCGTTTCCGAGGTATTTCGACGAGTTGCGATCCTCTGGACGGAAATTTCGTCCGTTTGGCCGTATCTCGCACCGTTAAGCCGCTGCAGCGTCAAATTTTGACAAAAAGTCCGTAATATACGCTCAGAGTTGTGTATTTCTCAGATTCTCGCTTATCACAGACTAGCATATCGCCGGAACCGTCTGCACGAATGAAATTTTTTTGCGCCTACTATTTCGTTATGTTAAGCGTATTTTTTATGGCATCCTAATCTACACTGACAGCGCCGCAGGCCTAGGTAGATGTAGGCAGGCGCGTCGCAGCGTAACAGTGTTTTGCGAGATATCGCGAAGCCTGTTACGCGAGACGTGGTCTGGCGTACATCTACCTAGTTATTTTATGGACCCAAGGCGCTCCAAACCAACGCACTTGCCGTCCAACTTCTTCCTCACTCTGCTCCCTGACCCTTCCCTTCTTGGCAGGCTGCAGTTTTGCCGCACGCTGCAAAATAAACGCCCCCGCCCCGACCCGCACCCACCTCGCCGCTGACCCACCCCCGCCCCGCCCCCCACCCCGCCCACACCCCACCCCCAACGCGCGCGGGCGCACATTCCCCCTTGCGTACCAATTTTCCTCGCTATCCCAGCCCCCCACCCCCTGGCGTGCATTCCGAACAGGCTGCCGGCCAGTAAAGCTGTATATCCGAGCGAGCCTAACCGGGTCCGGGTCGTGGCGCGGCGTGGCGGCGCGCGGCGCGGGTGTGTTGGCGGTGCACAACTCTCATCATACTTTTATACTTTCATTTCGAGCCGTTGGGGCATGGAGCGAGCCGCAGCACCAGTTCCGTGGGGTTAGGCGAGGGGGTGAAGGAAAGTAAGGAAGAGAGAGAGAGGGAGAGAGAGAGGGAGAGAGAGAGGGAGAGAGAGAGGGAGAGAGAGAGGGAGAGAGAGAGAGAGAGAGCGAGAGAGAGAGGGAGAGCGAGAGAGCGAGAGAGCGAGAGAGTGAGAGAGAGAGAGAGAGAGAGAGAGAGAGAGAGAGAGAGAGAGAGAGAGAGAGAGAGAGAGAGAGAGAGAGAGAGAGAGAGAGAGAGAGAGAGAGAGAGAGAGAGAGAGAGAGAGAGAGGCCGCGTTCTCAAGGTGGCCGCGCCTGCCGCCCCTGGGAATAATAAAGGGGTGATGGAGAGAGGAAGAAGAAGGTTTCCCTCGCTAATTCAGACGGAGGGTCTAAAGCGGCGCCAGGGTCGCGGGCGGAGGAGGGGTTGGGGTTGGGGCTAGGGGGCTGGAGCCTGCCCCTCCCTGTCAAACAAAAGAGCCCCCCGCCTGCCCCCGCCACCTGCAGGGGTGTCCAGGAAGAGTCGCGAAAACCGCGGCAGAGCGCGCCTCGGTAGAGGAAAAAAATCCTCGGGGCAGGCGGCAGGACCTTTCTGAATCCTCCACGGTCCCGCTTGCTTCCTCCCGGGTCCGGCTTGCAGTCTGTGTCCACAAGACAAAGCAGCTTCCACCGCGGCGCGTCTGCCCTGCCGCCCACACGGTAAAAAGGAAGTCTTAGCTTTCAAGGTCGTTTTGTGAAATTCAAGGGTGAGAGGATAACTTCAAGGCTGTCCCTTGAACAAAATGTGTTTTTAAGGGAACGCCTTGGAAATTTGGCGTGGCATCCAAGGGGACCCCTTGAAGTAGACCACGGGATTCCCTTGGACGTCACGAGTAATTTCCAAGGCGTTCCCTTGAAAACACCCTCTAAGATCTTTTCGCGGATACACAGAGAAATCACGAATGATATAACGTTAACCCCTGAAGGCCTGGAGGCGTAGGTTCTTGTAAGGTGGTAGGGTGGGTCGGGTGTGGTGGCGTGGGGTGTGGCGGGGCGGGGTGTGGCGGGGCGGGGTGTGGCGGGGCGGGGTGTGGTGGCGTGGGGTGTGGCGGGGCGGGGAGCGCCCCGGGGCAGATCACGGAGGGACAATAGAATAGAAAGAGTGAGGAGTTCAAGAAAGGGCTACGGTGTCCTTCACTTCGCGAGCGTGGCGTGGGCTCAAAGAACGCACCATTTTCATCTTAACATAAAAAAAGGCTTTGACCTTTTTTTCCTCTTATTAGTTACGCAAATTTTCTTCACAACAGACAAAACCCCGCACTTTTCCGTCACTTTTGCGAACAGCAGCAAAAACTCGGCGTGCAAAAATCTTAGCGTCCTTGCATTTCCCAGGGCGCGCGCGCGCGTGCGCTCACGCAAAACTTGGGTGTAAAGTTTCCTTCCCCGCCCTATCTGTCAAAAGAATACACGGAGCCGCTCGCAAACGAAACCACCCCTTTATAATTCGGACCTGAAATCTGACACCACGTTTTAATTACCGAAGAGAAATATTCAACCCACCCGGGCCGCGGTGCAGCCACCCCGACCCTGCACCCCGCCGCGGCCTGGACCCGCCCGGGCGCGCCCCCTGCACGGCACAGTGGTACACTTCCTAAGTTTTGCCCCGCTCCCGTTTCACGTCGGATTAGCATTTTTCTTTCGCGTGAAGCGCCCCCCCCCCCTCTCCAAAGGCAAGAGGTGGGCAGGGCAGAGATGCTGCCCCGCGCACCCTGCTGCGCCACCACCGCCACCCGGATCAAGATATAAAAAAAAGCAGCTGGTACCCATTTCGATACCTACAATGCAAAGACACGTACTTCTACAGGCCTCGGGAAGACTAACGTAGTTCTGAACCTCGTTTCTAAACACACGTACTTCTGAGGCCGTCGGGAAGACTAACGTAGTTCCTATCTTTTTAACCATAAACTACGTTAGTCTTCCCGACGGCTTCAGAAGTACGTGTGTTTAGAAACGGGGTTCAGAACTACGTTAGTCTTCCCGAGGCCTGTTGAAGTACGTGTCTTTGCATTGTAGGTATCGATTTCATTACACCCTCGTTCCAAACTTGACGCGACAAGGATTTTTTTCTAGCATAACTTCTTGCACCTCGAAGATGCCCTGACAAAACGGGTTGACCGGGGAGAGAAAAAAAAATTGCGGACGCAGCCAGAGAGCGCAAAGGAGACAAGGAAAACACAGAGAGAAGAGTGCCGGGGAAAAAACACCAGGCATTTTTTGACCGCAGCGTGCTTTTCTTTCTTTGAAGTACCGGAAAGTCGCTCAACCAGCGTCTGAAGCGTCGTCTGCTCTAAACGGTCAAATAAGCCTCCCGCTTAAAGTAAACAAGATATCCCTGCCACCGCGCCCTTCCGTTTACATTGACGCAAAACAGAGTAAAACGCGCCTACAGAAAATAAAAAAAGGAGGTGGGCAAAAATCACGTCGCAGAAGCGCGGGCGTGTTTTGTGAAGATAAACAGAAGTCGCGGCGAGGTGGGGAATAATTAGTCGGCTTGGCAAATAAATGAGGCTAAATTTGAAAATAAATACGGGCCGATAAAAAGACGAAGCAGGCAGAGCAAGGCCGCGGTGCACGCAGAAGAGGAGGGGCAGCGTAGCGCCCTCGTCCCAACGCAGGGCCGGACCGCGTGGCGGTCAGGAGAGAGAGAGAGAGAGAGAGAGAGATAGAGAGAGAGAGGGGGATGGAGAGAGAGAGGGAGAGAGGAGGATGGAGAGAGAGAGAGAGAGAGAGAGAGAGAGAGAGAGAGAGAGAGAGAGAGAGAGAGAGAGAGAGAGAGAGAGAGAGAGAGAGAGAGAGAGAGAGAGAGAGAGAGAGAGAGAGGGGGGGGGGGCTTGATTCGCTCTCCCACTCTCCCCTTCCCTCGCGAGCATTGCTAATGAGCAGGCACGATGTCTGACCCGAGGGGGAGAGACGTGGCGGGAGCGTTCGACAGCGAGGGGCATTGTGCGCTAACAGGGAAATTGTCCATAAATATACACGGAGATGGAAGTTCAGGTTACCTGCGTTGCCTACGAGTCAGCCAATGAGCTACAAAGGGGTACATATCCTCTGAATTCGATCACGAGAGGATAACGCGCGTTATTTTGCGATTTTTGTACGTAACATGTTATCTTTAACCAAGCTCCTAGCCTTATTTTCGATGACACCATCGGAGTCCTAGGAAAATTTCCGTTCGAACGAGCATACATGTCATGGTTTCTAACCCATAGTTTTCTAGCGCGTGATACTATTATGATCATTCTTGTGTCTTTTTCCGAGCTCGAGTCAGTACCACTGTCTTCAGGTCAGGAACCCCTAGCCCAGGCCGGGCCAGGGCGCGCTGCCGGGGACGAGAGAGAGAGAGAGAGAGAGAGAGAGAGAGAGAGAGAGAGAGAGAGACAGAGACAGAGAGAGAAGAGAGACAGAGAGAGTCGCAGAGAACAAGAGAGCGGGACCCGCGGACCACTTCCACCATTCAGCTGCTTTTGTACGACTAGACGTCCCACCCCCCCTTCCCCTTCTCTCTCTCTCTCTCTCTCTCTCTCTCTCTCTCTCTCTCTCTCTCTCTCTGTCTCTCTCTCTCTCTCTCTCTCTCTCTCTCTCTCTCTCTCTCGCCTTTGATCGCTCTCTCAACGCAGTTATCAATAGGCTCATTTTCATCTTTGAGGTTCAAAGACGTTCCCTCTCAGACGAGCGCCGTTCCGTCCTCCTCCTCCTCTTCCTCCTCCTGAGGCGGCAGGCACCGCTGGAGGAGTGTAGGAACAAAAAGGAGGATGCCACCTGATGAATCGAGTATAAGAGATAAAAGAGAGAACAGCCCGCCTCATTCGCCAGCGCACGCCCGCGCGCCACACCCCTCTTCAGACCGCAGCACGACGTAAACGCATTTTTAAAAGGCGCCGGTCTGTGTGTGCCGCCCCACCCCGCCCCGCCACGCCCCGCCCCGCCACGCCCCGCCCCACCACGCCACGCCAACGCTACGCTATCGCCGGCGCGGCAGCCCGGGCCCGCTCTCCTCGTCCCACGCGACATATCTCTCGCTCGCTCCCTCTCTCGCTCGCTCCCTCTCTCGCTCGCTCCCTCTCTCGCTCGCTCCCTCTCTCGCGCACACATTCTCATACTTCGGTCGTTATCACTTTAATTTGCAAAGCAAACCCAGAAATGCCACGCAGAGCCTCGAGATGGGGACCGCGCGCGGCCTACCACGCTTTGAGGGGAGAGGGGTTGTGGAGGATAGGGGGAGCAGGAGGCGGGGGTCTTCTTCGGCTGAAAGTGGGACATAGAGGAGAGGGAGAGAGGAGGGAGGGAGAGGGAGAGGGAGGCAGAGGGAGGGAGAGGGAGGAAGAGGGAGGGAGAGGGAGGGAGAGGGAGAGAGGGAGAGAGGGAGAGAGGGAGAGAGGGAGCCTCAGAGCGAGAAAGCGAGAGAGGGAGAGAGAGAGAGCGAGAGAGGGAGAGAGCGAGAGAGGGAGGGGGCGAGAGAGCGAGAGAGCGAGCGAGAGAGAGAGAGAGAGAGAGAGAGAGAGAGAGAGAGAGAGAGAGAGAGAGCAGTCTGGGTTTAGAGGCTTTGCTGCGATCTGGAGATTGTGTAGGTGTCCCGCACGTCCCTGATGCAGAGTGTTTGTGGCAGCAGGGTGGCGACTGAGGAGTGAAGGGAAGAGGTGGGGCGGATGTACACACCATACCGGGCACCTCTTCAGTGAGTGTCACTGTTAAAAATATCTTTGTAGATTCACGATAGATTTTGAAAAATTACAATTTACGAAATACTGTATGTTGTAAATTTACGAATGAATTTCAATCCGATAAGTAGTGCTTGTAATTTAATGATTTGCAGTTGTAATTTTACAACACTGCACTTCATGGAAAACTTTCCCGTGAATCTACGACTATTTTTTCCAGTGTTGTGTGTGGGCGCGTGAACACATACAGTGGTGGTGTTATTGGTAAAACGCGTTTCTGATGAAAAATTGCGACGGTGGAAAAGAAATGGCGGGAGGGCAGCGGCAGCCCGTTGCAGAGACGGAGTACAGCCTGTCCCTCTACTCGCACTCCCTCCCCCTCTCGTCTCTCTCTCTCTCTCTCTCTCTCTCTCTCTCTCTCTCTCTCTCTCTCTCTCTCTCTCTCTCTCTCTCTCTCTCTCTCCCTCTCTCACTCACTCTCTCTCCCCTGGCTGTCACACGAAGAACACACGCCATGAGATAAACATTGAGCACCCCTGCCCTCCCATTCACCCTCTCCTGCCCAGAGAGAAAGAAAATCAATCGAGAACCGGTTTTTACACTAGTGCAAATATTTTCACCAGGTCTTTAAATTAATTCTCCCGCGTACATGAGTTACTTTCGAGACCGAGACCTCGGGGGTCTTTCGGAGATCTAAATCACAGGAGCACACAGCAAATATTTTTTCGTGGAGTTCCCGTTTGATTCCGGAAAGCACTTCCCGGTAGCTGTTTCCCGCCGCAACTTTTTAGGTTATGTGTTGCATTTTAAAATTAAACAGGGTGTTCGATGATATAATGACGGAAAACTGATCAAAAATCAAAGCTGAGTAGGTCCCGGCTTTATATTTATCTGCCGGGGACGCAGATCATGTAAAATAAATAATTTGTAAAATGTGGAAATCTGTCAACTTGCGTTCTGCGCATGCGTCACACAAAACCGGGAATATTTCCGAAAACAACCGGGAACTTCACGGTAAAAAGTTTGCTGTGCAAAGTGTGAGGAAGTCACGCATAGACAACTTGTCGGAGAGGGTCGCGAGTAACTCTCAAAGCACAAGGGGAGCGCGAATAATCGACGTAATAAAACCCCACTGAAATTCATTGAAAACGACTATTATCTGAAAAAGAGGAAAAAGAAGATGAGTCAAATTGCGCGGAGGACACACAGTAGCGCACCTAAAAAAACCGTTTCTCGAGTCAAGAAAAATGATCTTGTTCGAAGCTCATTTTGCTCTCAAATAAGACAAGATCATTTTTAACTCGGCCATAGTGCATTTGATGCTTGGATCAAAAGTGCTGTTCTTGCCACAAGAGGGCACTCTTGAGGCAAGAGTAAATGCTCTTGATCTAAGCTCCAAATGCATTTGGACCGAGATAAAAATGCTCTTGTCACATTTGAGAGCAATTTTCTTGAATCGAGAAACGGCTTTTTTGGGTGCGGCAGCGGCAGGGCGCCACGAGAAAAGAAATCGCCCTTCTTAGCCCGGAGCCGCTCGGCCCTGCCCTGGCCGACCCGGCCGGCCCGGACCGGACGGCGGCCCTGAGGGAGAAGGAACGCGCGTCGCTCACAAAATAATGGCTCCAAATTTCCTCACGTAATTTGCCGCGAAGCGGTACGGTGGGTGGAGGAGGGGGGGCAGTGTACGCAACGGAGGAGGCTGACAGTGACCAACGGGGGCTGCTCCGCCGTCCCGACGCTGAAAGTGGGTCAGCTCAGCTCATCCGAGCGGCGGCAGCCGAGGGGACGTTCGACATCCAGCTCCGGGGGGGTTCCGGGTGGACTCCGGGCGGGCTCCGTGTGGTTCCGGGTAGGCTCCGGGTAGGCTCCGGGTGGGCTCCGGGCGGTCTCCGGGTGGGCTCCGGGCGGTCTCCGGGTGGGCTCCGGGTGGACTCCGGGTAGGCTCCGGGTGGACTCTGCTCTGGGTAGACTCCGGGGGGCTCCGGGTAGGCTCCGGGTGGGCTCCGGGTAGACCCCGGTCGGACTCCGGGTAGGCTCCGGGTGGCTCCGGGTAGGCTCCGGGTGGACTCCGGGCGGTCTCCGGGCGGTCTCCGGTTGGGCTCCGGGTGGACTCCGGGTAGGCTCCGGGTGGACTCTGCTCTGGGTAGACTCCGGGGGGCTCCGGGTAGGCTCCGGGTGGGCTCCGGGTAGACCCCGGTCGGACTCTGGGTAGGCTCCGGGTAGACTCCGTGTGAGCTCCGGGTGGTGGACTCCGGATAGACTCCGGGTGGACTCCGGGTGGACTCTGCTCTGGGTAGACTCAGGGGTGCTCCGGGTGGCCTCCGTGTGGCTCCGGGAGGGCTCTGAGCGAGCTCCGTGGCCCAGAAAGATGAGTCTACAGTGGAGGGTGTGGGGAAGGACAGGTGTGTGTGTGTGTGTGTGTGTGTGTGTGTGTGTGTGTGTGCCTGCGGACAGGTGGCTCGGCCCCGCCCCGCCACCCCAAGCCTCTTTCACACGACCAGACCTTTCTTCTTGGGGGTGTGTTTGAGTTGAGGGGTGTGAGGGTGTGGTCGTTAGAATCACAACGGCACGCGGGAGACTCCGTGCGGGCGGAGAGCCGGAAGTGAAGGTATGACCCACCTGTATTCACTTGTCTGGGGAGGCGACAAAGCACCGCGCAACAAATGGATCAGCACCCTGGTCCGCCCTCTTACTTCTCCTCCTCCTCCTCCCTCTCTCACCCTCTCTCTCTCTCTCTCTCTCTCTCTCTCTCTCTCTCTCTCTCTCTCTCTCTCTTTCTCTCCCTCGCCACTCTCTTTCCTTCTCTCTCTCCCTCTCTCACATCCGCATGAGACGAAGCTCTCCAAATTCGCATGCATATAAATAAGACACCCAGCTCTCCACAACTCCTGCTCTTACTGAAGAGTCCTCCCTCCCCCCCCGCTCTCCCTCTCTCTCTCTCTCTCTCTCTCTCTCTCTCTCTCTCTCTCTCTCTCTCTCTCTCTCTCTCTCTCTCTCTCTCTCTCTCTCGCTCTCTCGCTCTCTCTCCCTCTCCTGTGCCTCATCCGCGCCTGCCCTCCCCCTCTCTCTTCTCCTCCCGTACGCACGTCAGGTTCTCGGCCGCCGCGCCCTCTCTCAGGGTGCAATATATTCCTTTCTCACACAGCCCGTATGTTATTGTCAACAGCCACCCCCTCCCCCATCTCACTCCACGCCACGCTCGGCCCCGGCTCGTCCGGGCCTTCCGCACGCCCGTACTGCCAACATAAGGCCAAGGAAAAAATTCACAATCCATTGCCTTAGGTGGGTGGACGGACATCACTGTTAAAAATATTTTGTAATTTTCCAGCTCGAGCTCGAAACGGGGCGATTGTGAAATCCCAACACTTCTTGGTAGTCAAAAGTCGGGCATTTTGCTTTCTAAATTTGTAATAGTTGTAGTAGACAAGTCGTGATACTTCAGAAGTTAATTATTTTTTGAATACAAAGAAGTGTTGTGATTTCTCCCTAAAAATCACGACAAGCTCTGGCAATTTTTTTCACAACGAATACCTCGTGAATTTCCGAGATTTTTTTTTAACAGTGATGAGCCTATCAGACTTCTAGACATAAGACTGGGCTTGAAACTGGTCGCGGGTGGGTACTCGACTCAGTCTCATGTCTCAAGGAGTCAGTCTCATCGCATATGACCGAATTCTCAAGTCTGGACATGATACTTGCCTATCAGTCGCAACCCCGCACTGTAAAAAATACTGTCAGTATAGACCGTACAAACCAGCATTGTACTTGAAAATAACAGTGAAACGCTGTACATTCAGCTCGTTGTACCCTACAATGTACAATAAATTTTAACAGTTTTCTATTGTGTTTAGGAATAACAGCTCGGCACTGTTGTTAAATTGTGGTATTTTATAACAGTACGGATAGGCTCATGTCCACCCAGCCCTTGCCTTTCCACCAAAACTTGAAATAATATCACATATTTTGCCTAGGTTACCGAAATTCGGTCACGCGAGTTGGATTCCGGTCCAAACCAACCTTGTTGAGTTTGGCGTGGAGCTCAAGGTCAAAGCAGCCCGTTGCTCCCACCCCTCCCGGCGCCTCGCGACAGAACTACCCCCGCCCCCGTGTGGTGTAGTACGCCTCGCCCTAACCGCACGCCGCCTGCCTGCTGCCTGGCGTCCGGGCGCGACAGCCGACAGCGCAGCAGTTTGAGGAGCCTGCAGGCCTTGAGGTTGTACCCGGCCCACAGCACAGCAAAAAATTTTCCGGGAGGTTCTCGGTTGAATCCGGGAAGTAAATTTTCCGCATCATGGAAATACAAGAACATGCATGGATATGCCAAGAAATAGCTCCCAGAAAACTGCTTCGCGGAATCAACCGGGAACTTCCCGGAAAGTTTTTTGCTGTGTAGAGAGGGGGAGCTGCTGCGGGGTCAAACCATCATGGAGGTGGTTTCGGCGAGCTGCATACAAAGATACGGCCGGAATAACGTTAATAAATATTCATGGTCCATTCAAAAAAATATTAAAATTCGTTCACGTTCACAAAATGTTTAAAATTCATTTTGTTTTTGCAAAGTAGTGTTTCCAGTATCTGCTATCGCGGCTGGTTTGTGGGAAGAAGAAAGGGGATGATGTGGAATCTGGTCTGGCGCGGGACCTGCCCGGAGCCCTACCGGAGCCTACCGCCGGAGCCCTCCCGGAGCCCTCCCGGAGCCCACCCGGACCCTACCCGGAGCCCGCCCGGACACCGTCGTGAAACACGAGCAGCCTGACCATTAGAGGGGAGCAGGAAATTTAATAACATGTTTTCACAAATGGCGCCAATACTACTACGCCCCGCCACGCCCAGCCATTAGCATGCGTGCGGGTGCGTGGCGGCGGAGCGTGGCCGCTTACGCTCACCCCCGCCCCGCACGACACGCTCGCCTCGCCACCCCCTCCCCCTAGACGGAGGGCCGCAGCGCAGCCTGTTGCTCGGGACCCTTCACTTTCCGCCCCACCTTCCCTCCCCCCCTCCCCCTCTCTCTCTCTCTCTCTCTCTCTCTCTCTCTCGCTCTCTCTCGCTCTCTCTCTCTCTCTCGCTCTCTCTCTCTCTCTCTCTCTCTCTCTCTCTCTCTCTCTCTCTCTCTCTCTCTCTCTCTCTCTCTCTCTCGCTCTCTCTCTCTCTCTCTCTCTCCCCCCACTACTGCCAACTCGTTTTCTCTTTGTCTGGGCCGTTAGCGTACCCACCAGCAGCACGGCCGCCCTGCTCAACATCAAAGAGATGCTGGTCTAGATGTACCCCTCCGTCCATCTCATAGTCCCCCGCCCCTCCCAACTACTAATGGCTGATTGAAAAGATTTCTGCATCGTGATCCCATTGAGGATGCCCCGCGCGACCAGCAGGCTCGCGGCGCGCACCCGCTCCGCGGAGACGGGTGGCGGGGTGGGGTGGGGTGGGGTGGGGGGGGGCGGGGCAGGGTGGGGTGGGGTGGGGTGGGGTGGGGTGGGGTGGGGTGGGGGGGGGCGGGGTGCGGTGGGGTGGGCTGGGGTGGGCTGGGCTGGGGCGGGGTGGGGTGGGGTGGGGTGGGGTGGGGTGGGGTGGGGTGGGGTGGGGTGGGGTGGGGCGGGGTGGGGCGGGGCGGGGTGGGGTGGGGCGGGGCGGGGCGGGGCACGCTTTGCCATTCGGTGAGTTTATTAGTTCAATTACAGATAAGCAGCGGGATGAGGAGCAGAAGCAGAGCAGACCCGCGGTCAAGGGCGCGTGCGCGGAGATGCACCACGGAGAGGGGAAGCGAGAGAGAGAAAGAGAGAGAGAGAGAGAGAGAGAGAGAGAGAGAGAGAGAGAGAGAGAGAGAGAGAGAGAGAGAGAGAGAGAGAGAGACGGCGCGGTAAAAAAAAGGCAAAATAAATACTACACAGACCGAAGGCGGGCGCGGAGCGGCCATCTGGCCACGCGCGGTATCGATACAGGGAAGAGTAAATCAAGGCAGAGCAAAGCAGGCGTGCTTCGCTGATGCGAGTAATTACGAGTGCACCGCAAAGAGTGTGCTTAGACCTACATCTACAGAGTACATCTACACTGTAAAAAAAAAAAAAAAATGAAACCTGCAGTAGTCACTTCACTGTAAACGCCTTTCAAACTTTTGATGCCTAAATATTTTAAATCCTTTTTTGAACGCCAAATTTTGGGATCTTTCTTAACCAATGCCACCTTTAAGCCACGTTAATGCCAAAAATCGGCGCTCTTTTAGAAAGATGCCAGAATTTGGCGTTCAAAAAAGAATGCCAACACTGAAAATCTAACAGTGAGCAATGCACGCTGTATATAAAGTGTGCATGACATGCTCACTGTTTGTAACGTGTGCATGGACATGCTCACTGTTTATAATGTGAGCATAGCCAAGCTCACTGTACAAAATGTGAGCAATGCTCACTGTTGAAATTCTAGTGAGCATGGCTATGCACACATTATAAACAGTGGGCATGTCCATGCACACGTTACAAACAGTGAGCATGGCATGCACACTTTATATATACATCGTGCATTCCATGCACACTTTTTATACAGCGTGCATTCCTCACTGTTGGATTTTCAGTAAAAATATGGCGTTAAAAGCAGTCGCAGCGTTTACAGTGTTGGCGGTGTCCTGCGTGGTTCACACGCGTGCGCCCGCAAGACCAGTGTCCCACCCACACGCGGGGCACGCGCGCACCCCGATACGCACGCCTGCTAATTTCATCAACTGGCGATAAAACGGTTTCGCAGCGACACGGGGACGCGCCGCGGACACGAACCCTGCTCTTCTAAACTGGCCCCGCCCCGCCCCGCGCCCCGCCACGTGCCACCCGGAAGATAAGGCACGTGGAGGTTAGGAGCGACCTGCGTCCGGTGATCGCCGGCGACACACACACACACACACGCGCGCGCGCGCGCGAGACTACAAAATGCAGATAAAACGCGAATAACGCGCGTCTTTGGGGAGTTTTTTTTGTTTGTTTTTAGTTCCCTTTTCGCGGCATGCTCGTGCACAGACCCTATAACATTAACTCGGTCTGACCGGGATGGTGTGTCTGTACACAGACTGAAAGGCCACCGAAAGGCGAGGGGGGTGGCACTCGGTTTCTTCGTGTTCACGGTATTACGCCATAACGCGGTATTACGCACTTGATTTTGGGGTATTACGTAGTATTACACTGTATTACGCGGTATTACAGTCGTATTACAGTGGTATTACTGTGAGATTTCGGTGGTATTACGTATTACGCCGGTATTACGCGACACCGCGACCGCGTACATGGTATTACGCGAGTGAAAACCCCCTCGCCGAAAGGTTAAGAAAAATAATCTTCGCACTCCGACAATTAATGTTTAAAAAAATTCAAAAAAAGTGCAGATAAGATTAGAAAATTTTAGAAATGTTCACAGCTTGAAATCCAAAACATCATGACGATCCAAGCCATTAGTAAAAGAAATCTATACGCATTCAAGTCATTTGTACACCTAAAGTACTTGTTTTGTGATTTGTTTCCCTGTCGACGCTAGGCCCCGCCGGCCCCTCGCCCCCGCACACGCACGCGCGCACGCGTCCTCTTGATCTCTGCTCCCGACTTACCTCGTCTTTTTTTTCCGCTTCCACCCCACTGACCTGTCTTCGCTTGCTTTTCCCTCCAGCTGTTTTGCCCTCCTCCCCCGGGTCGCCCTCTACCCTCCCCGCCCCGCCCCGCGGCCTCCCCTCCCCTCCCGTGTCCGAGACAGTATCATCTCTAATTGGGGAGGCGGAACGCATCGGTCCCCTGCCGCTGACAGCGGCCGGGCGACCAACCTTTCAGTTACACACACACACACACACACACACAAGCTCGCGCGCTCTGGAATATCAACGTGTGAATTTTCATTCATCCTCTAGGAAAACCACGTATATTGTATTGATTACACTGAAAATGAACGAATCCTGCTTACGGGCGAGACTTAGAGGGTAATCTTATTACTCTCTGGAGAGTAAGAATTTTTTTCCTCACTCTATTTCAGAAAGAATTTTGTGATCTCGCCCGAATTAAGTGAGAATTCTTGCTTGAATAAAGTGAGGCTAAGAAATCCTCACTCATATAGAGCGAGGCTAAAAAATATCTCGCTCAAATAGAGTGAGGTTTAAAATTCCCACCCTAAGTAAGCAAGGGACAGTGTCCTTTCCCTTTTCGGGCGAGAATCTCGATTCGAAGATTTGCAGTGTAAGCAGGTTGCAGTGAAAAGCGCTGAATGCTTCGAAAATCCACAAGGACCTTCCAAAATTACGGATTAAATTCTGCACGTTTAAATAATAGTTCACCCAGAAATGCGTGTTCTTAGATCATGCGCATTGCACTTTAAACCGAGTGCAATGTACTTGACTGGATCAAGTTTCAATGTTCTTGAGCGTGTGGGCTCGAATCAGCCCCGCATTGTTCTCATTGTTCGCATTGTTCTCTTCCCGCTTGAATTGAGACCTATATTCTTGGGTTAAGGTGCTAAATCAGGCTTGGCTTAAGCACCAAATTGTACTTTAGCCAGTCAAGAACACGCTTGTCTGCACCCTAACTGTTTTTGTGTGTGTTTTTGTGCAAAGTTAAACATACATATCGTTTCACACAAACCTATGCGAAAAACTGCATGGTTTTGTACACATGCATGCACAAAATCGTTCAAATCACCGCACAAATTTGTGTGAAAAATTTGATTGTTGAACATTGTACAGATAAAAGATACAAATCCAGTTAGTGTGTGTGTGTGTGTTTTCTGGTGGACGCCAAGACGGAAAATGGCCGGGAGATAGAAAAGGTAAAGTTTGGGGAACAGACGCAAAAAAAAAGAAAAGCCGCACGGAGAGAGCAGACGGCGCGGCGCGGCGCGGCGAGCTTTGCAGGGAGAGAGGGAGAGAGAGAGAGAGAGAGAGAGAGAGAGAGGGAGAGAGAGAGAGAGTGAGAGAGAGAGAGAGAGAGAGAGAGTGAGAGAGCGAGCGAGAGAGAGAGAGCGAGAGAGAGAGAGAGAGAGGCGAGCTTTGCACGTTACGCTCCGCGCCCGGCGCGAGGCGGCGCTCCTCGTGCGCGCAAAGCCATAGCCGCCCCGCGTCTAGACACACATCGGGGCGAGAGGAAAAGAAGGATAATAGAGAAAGAGGAAGAAAAAGAAAAATGCGCTATTCGGGCGGGGAAATGTGTATCGGATAGATGATGTTGCGTTCGTGTCGGGGGCGCCAGATTTGTCCCCCCCTCCTCCATCTCTCTCTCTCTCTCTCTCTCTCTCTCTCTCTCTCTCTCTCTCTCTCTCTCTCTCTCTCTCTCTCTCTCTCTCTCTCTCTCTCTCTCTCTCTCTCTCTCGTTTCCCGCCACCTGCTGCGTCGCAAGGAAGCGCCGTACAAGCGGTGCGTGCTGTCTTGACAGCCGTTCCGAAAGCCCTGTTTGATTCATTCGAGAGAAGCTGAGAGAGAGAGAGAGAGAGAGAGAGAGAGAGAGAGAGAGAGAGAGAGAGAGAGAGAGACGTTATATACCGAAAGGAGAGGGGCTATAGACCATAGGTCAGGATAAAATAGTAGCTACTAACTATTCTCCTCAGGAAACAATCACTTTTCAAACCGACTGGGCTGCGGGATGCGCTACTCACTGGCGCGGCCGGGCGCGACGGCGTGTAATGAACAGCGCCTTTGATCCCGGCGCTGCATCACAACACGTTTACTGCCGGCGTCATATTCAAAACACGAACGGAAACAGGCGCACGGGAAGAATGGCATTTAAGTTTTTTTAAAACGATATTTTTCGCGAATTTTATTTTTATAAAAAAAATACAAAACAGTTGAGAATCGGGATTCTGAAGCAAGCTTGCCGAGAGAAATATATTTAAAACAGAGAAAGAGTGTCATATTTCGCGCTAGTTCGAATTCCAGAGTTTGCACGCGCGAATAAGGAGGAGTGTACACGCATCAAGCCAGCCCAGTTTGGCGCTCATTCAAGATAACCGGGCCATACCGACCCCGCCCCAGCCGCGCCGTGCGGCTCCGAGCAGCAGCCGACATGTGTGCTGCGTCGTCTGCTGTGAGCTGCGCGGTAGGGCGGGGCGGGGCGGGGCGGGGCGGGGTGGTGCGGGGCGGGGCGGGGCGGGGCGGGGTGCGGCGGGCGAGGCAAACTTGAGTCATCATCTCGATAGTTCGATTCAGCAGCACTTCCAGCCACCAGCGGAGTGCAGCTGCCGACATATCGGGACCAGATTCAGCGCAAACCATACCCGCGAGCACACAAGCGCGCACACCCACACCTTCTCTCTCTCTCTCTCTCTCTCTCTCTCTCTCTCTCTCTCTCTCTCTCTCTCTCTCTCTCTCTCTCTCTCTCTCTCTCTCTCTCTCTCTCTCCCTCTCTCTCTCTCTCTCTCTCTCTCTCTCTCTCTCTCTCTCTCTCTCTCTCTCGCTCTCTCTCTCTCCTCTCTCTCTCTCCCTCTCTCTCTCTCTCTCTCTCTATCCCTCTCTTTCTCTCTCTGTCTCCCTCTCCCTCCCCTCCCCCCACACACAAGCAAAAGCGCGAGAGGTATAATCGTCTTAGCGCAGGTGTATTTACTGTAAGCCCGCGGTTCGCTCTCTCTCCACTCATCCGCGAGGAAGGAACAAGCCAGGGTGGAATAACCAGCAGGCGGACCGAACCGCGACCCTCACAGCCTAATAGACCTCTCCCTGAGCGCCACGGCGTACTCGAGCGATAGTAAGGGAATCGTCGCGGTGCGGTGTCGCCGCGCCCGGCTGATGAATGACGAGTATCAGGGGGGGAGGGGGAGGGTCACGTGATCAAATATCCGCAGCAGAATCCAGGAGGAAATCCGCTTTCTACAGTTCACAAGAGAAATGGGAGAGATGTGCGGGGGTGGACGAAGCAGACGAGAGGAGGAGGAGGAGGAAGAGAAGGAGGAGGAGGAGAAGGAAGAGGAGGAGGAGGAGGAGGAGGACGAGGAGGAGGAGGAGGAGGAGGAGGAGGAGGAGGAGGAGGAGGAGGAGGAGGAGGAGGAGGAGGAGGAGGAGGAGGAGGAGGAGGAGGAAGAGGAGGAGGAGAAGGAGGAGGAGAAGGAAGAGGAGGAGGAAGAGGAGGAGGAGGAGGAGGAGGAGGAGGAGGAGGACGACGAGGAAAAGAACCTGCTGCAACACTCTACCCAGAGCTGCACTTGCACACTTCTTAAGGTCAGACCTAAATGACCGTTCAGACCCAACCAACGGAAACTTCGATGCGAATACATGTGAACCGGGTGTGGCGGAGGGTCCATGCGCACAGCAGGCGACACAGGCGACCACCCCGCCGCCCTGCCGCTCACCTGGGCAGGCGAGAGCCGGGCCGAAAGCCCTTGTCGGGTCGGGCGGGGCGGAGGGAGGGCGGCCCGCAGGGTCCACCGGGTCCCAAATCAAATCACACCAGATTGCCTTCTATTTATGATGAAGGACCGCCGGGCCCGGCGAGCCTGACGGGCCCGGGCCCGGCGTGGACACCAATAGCACAGGAGGCGGTCTGGGAGAGGATGGGAAGGCGCTTACGCCCTGCAACCACACCTGGAAAACTCGACAGTTTTAGATACAACCGTCGTCTGCTCATTTTTCATGAAACATTCTGAAGACAAATTGGTATGAACGGAGTCACATTCTGTCGGCATTTTCGCTCGAACACTGTGGGCGCCGTGGCTAATTTTAGTGTCAAAATATTGGCATCCTTTCTTGAATGCCAAATTTAGTCATGTTTCTAAAGGAATTGCAAATTTCTGGCAACTTTCAATGCCAAAAATTGGCACCCTTCAAAGGAGGCCAAAATTAGGCATTGCCCTCGAAGCCAAAATTAGGCATTGCCCTCGAAGCCAAAATTCGGCGATCAAAAAAGATTGCCAAAATTTGGCATTAAAAGCAGCCACAGCGCTTACAGCGAAAAAATGTGGATGTAAACGTGGGGAAAACGCGAAAGAACAGGGTATAGGGTGAACGCATGGAGCGAGCCAGAAGTGCATCAGCATAAGCCGAAGGAGCGGACACAAGCAAACAGCTCTGCGGCTGAGGGACCCGAGCCTGACCCGCTTATCAGGCCGGAGATAAAGAGGCACATCAAAGGGCCGCCGGGCCGGGCAGCATCAGCAGGAAGGTGAGCCCGACCAGGCGCGCGCCGCATCGGCCACACCGCCGTGCAGCATGAGATTGTGCGGTCCTGCGACTGACACGAGTCGCACTCTAAGCACTGGAAAAACAAAGGTAGGACATAACACCCTTTTAGGGGTGCTTCTCGTAATCGTGACTTTACCAAGGCATTATTCAAACAGCACCCCTACAGAGGCACTAATTTGACCGAAAGGTGCTATATTTTAGTGCCTTTGGACAGAATCGCGCCTTTCTTTAGGCACTAGAGTATAGCACCTTCTAAAGGCATTAGGTCGCACCTTTGTTTTTCCAGTGTAAAGCTTACTCACTAAGATTTCTCTGAGATTTCTTAAGATTTCATGAAACGCACGCAGATTCATCCGCCCGATTTCAAAGATTTCACGCAGATTCATCCGCGAAGATTTCAAAACTCACGCAGTTGTCCGCTACGTCGAAAACACACGTAGTTGCGGATCACCGCGCGCGCCGCGTAGCCAGGCGGGTTTTGACAGGTCGCTGGCCCGATCAGCAGCGCAGCGGCCGGTAACGAACTACGTGGGTTTTCAACGCGATCGGCGAAGTGCGTGAGTTTTGAAACGCGCGTTTGAACTGCGTGAGTTTTGGAACGGGCGGATGAACTGCGTGCGTTTTAGTTTGAGGTGCCGATTTGTATCTATAGTCGGACGCAAGTCGGACGAGACGCGAGACAGTTCGCGGCAAAAACCGATGTCCAGCAGAATTCCAAGCAGATTCCCAACGCAACCATGTCTTGTTTCCTGGCTGCTTTGAAAAACAGAACCTTGTTTCGGCCGTGCTAGGTTATTGACTGTCTCTAGAGGTTTTCCGAATCCTGCTGCGCTGCAGGTCAGTCCTGCTGCACGACCTGCAGCATCTCGGACTTAATTACAACGTCAAGATAAACAGGGCGGGTGCCGCCCGAGACGGGGCGCCGTGTTTACCCGCGTGCGTCCAAGCAGCCGTCAAAAAGAATCTCGTTACTTTCTCTTTTCGTAAAGTTTTTCCAAGCGACAAAAAAGAGAAAAAGTGGAGAGAGGGAGAGAGTGAGAGACAAACAGAGAGAGGGAGATAGAGCGATCGAGAGGGTAAAGTGTGAGAGAGAAAGAGAAAGAGAGAGAAAGAGAGAGAGAGAGAGAGAGAGAGAGAGAGAGAGAGAGAGAGAGAGAGAGAGAGAGAGAGAGAGAGAGAAAGAGAGAGAGCAGCTAAAAGGACACGGCACGGAGCTGTCGTCGGCTGTCGCCCCCGCGAGCAATGCGCGCTTTCCGCCAGCGGCAAAGGGGTTAGAAACAAGAACAACACTGCACTTGGTGTGCGGGCGCGGCGGTGGCGCGCGCACAAACCTAATACAGACGCCTGCGAATTATTTATTTTACTTTTAGCCTGGTTGTTATTTTAGACCATGTTGACCGCGGCTAGTTTCCCTGCGACTCCCCCGCCGTTGGGGACGCAGGGCGCAGGCCGCAGGCGGGGGCAGGCGGGGGCAGGCGGGGGCAGGCGGGGGCAGGCGGGGCAGGCGGGCAGGCGGGGCAGGCGGGGGCAGGCGGGGGCAGGCGAGGGCAGGCGGGGCAGGCGGGGGCAGGCGGGGGCAGGCGGGGGCAGGCGGGAGCAGGCGGGGGCAGGCGGGGGCAGGCGGGGGCAGGCGGGGGCAGGCGGGGGCAGGCGGGGGCAGGCGGGGGCAGGCGGGGCAGGCGGGGGCAGGCGGGGGCAGGCGGCGGCAGGCGGGGGCAGGCGGGGGCAGGCGGGGGCAGGCTGGGGCAGGCGGGGGCAGGCGGGGGCAGGCGGAGGCAGGCGGTCGTTATCGAGGAGACATGTTTGACGCACCGGCGGCGCAGCGCGTCCCTCCTGCCCTTTCACTACTTCTGTTCTGCCCTGCCCCCCATCACCAATCAATTTCCATCGGACGCGACCCTAACCAGCGGCCCTAACTTCTGCAGCCCCCTTTCCTCTTCCTCCCCCCATCCTCCCCTTCTCTCTCTCTCTCTCTCTCTCTCTCTCTCTCTCTCTCTCTCTCTCTCTCTCTCTCTCTCTCTCTCTCTCTCTCTCTCTCTCTCTCTCTCTCTCTCTCCCTATATAAAGCTGGCCCGTGGAGCTCAGCCTGGCCTTTGGCCCGTCACCCCGCTGAACAGTAATGACACAAAGATTAGCCCTTCCATTTGCATACCGTATTGGCCTTGCGACCATCCCGTGTTTCCCATGCGCAACACACACACACACACACACACACACACACACAGACAGACACACACACACAAGCCCCCCCGCCAAACCTCAACCGGAAAAGATGCGAAATTCATACGGACAAATGACGTTGGCGGTTTTCGATGACGTTAAAGCATCGGCTAACGGCGCGTCAAATGAAAATTAATCTCCCACCAACACGACCCCCGACCGACGACCGGAAGTCGTACCCGCGGAGTCCGCCCTGCCCGGCCCGACAGGCACACGCAGACGCAGTCTTTCGGACCATATACACACTAAACCCTTATGCATGATTTTTACATCGTTATGCACGATTATATACAACTATAGTTATGCACAAAATTTTATGCATAACTATGCACACATTGTACATAATTATGCACAAATTTGTGCATAAGGGACAGAGTTAAGCATAGTTATGCAGAAAAAATTGTGCATAGTTATGGTTGCTTAAAATCCTGCAAGGCTTATGCACAACAAAGTGCATAAGGGTTTAGTGTGTAGGTTCCCAGCCGCGTGAAAACGAGATGACACAGGATGCAGCACAATAAGAGAATTTTTTTGTTTCTCGCCAAAAGCGTTTAAACGTGCGCGCGCGGCACTTCCCTGCTCCGCGCTCACCTTTTCGTGGAGATGGAGTGGTGGGCTCCGACTGCGCCTCGGCGCGAATCAACAGGCCAGCCCGGCAGCGCGGCGGGGCGGGGCGGGGCGGGTCCCGCAGCCCAGCAGCGCCGTCACGACCGGCGTGTCACGCTTTTTATTTCTTCGTGACTATTTTTGTCTAATCTTGCGACGTCTTGGCGGACGAGAGTAATCCAGTACCAAAAGCACAGCTGACGTTCACCACACACACACACACACACACACAGTGTCACACGCACAGACGCACCTGTGACGGTGCGAGCACAATAACACAGGTATTATTCGTCACGCGGGAAACTTGTCACGCGGTTCGGAGACGAGCAGGCGATGAACCGCAGAGGTGACGACGTTCGGAAAATGGTGCGGTTTTGCAGGTTTCGCGGTTCGCGGTTCGCGCGGCGACGAGACTCGCGGTTCGGTTCGGCTCGACTCGGCTCTCGCGTGCTCGCTCGGCTCCGCACGGGTCGCAGCGCTGCGCGGTCACTCCCGCTCCTCACCGCACCCAGCTCCCTGGCGCACTGAGGACCGCCTCGCCGCGCGCGGCGCCAGCAGGGCAGCGCCAGCCGGCCCGCCCCCACCACGGCGCCGCCCGGCCCCCACCCCCACCACCCGGAGCAGGTCCTCCCTGCAAACTGCCCTGCAACGGGCTCCTTGAAGGTAGCACGGGCAGCAAGGCCTTCCAGGTGCAGGCTCTGCATGGGACTCCCTGGAAGCAAGTCCTGCAGCGGATGCCCTGGAGCGAGCCCTGGAGCAAGTCCTGCAGGGGACACCCAGGAGCAAGTCCCGCAGGGAACAGCCTGGAGCAAGTCCTGCACAAGACACCCTGGAGCAAGCCCTACAGGAGAGGCCCTGGAGTAAGCCCTGCAGGCGACATTTTGGAGTAAGTCCTGCAGGCGACATACAGGGGACATCCTGGAAGCAAGCCCTGCAGGGGAAGCCCTGCCGAGCAAGTCCTGCAGGGAACACCCTGGAGCATGTACTGCAGGAGAAACCCTGAAGCAAGCCCTGCAGGGGAAGCCCTGGAGCAAGCCCTGCAGGGAACACCCTGGAGTAAGTCCTACAGGCGACATCCTGGAGTAAGAGTTTGTAACTAGGAGTACGTGCGGCAGGCACGTAGTAGCTGAGCGAAGTGAGCGTTAAAACAAAAGGACGGTTTCAAACCCACCGCCATATAGATAGGCAGCCCACATGCCAGCCAACGCGAAGTTATTAGGAATTCGGGGAGGGGAGGGGGGGGGGGGCTAAGGGCGTTGCAGCTTAAGGAGACGGGCAGGAGAGTTGGTGGAGGGACAACAGGTCAACTATTACCTACATCAGATACAAGTTGAAGCGGCCCCCGAACGCGGGTCGGTGCTACTCGTCCTCGCACCCAGAGGAGGAGGGAGCATCCCCTGAAGTACAAAGTCGCGGACACCCAATGAGATTGACGCCAGAGACGCGGGGCGCGGTGGCCTCGAAAATGCGGTTGTCCTGTGCGGTGACCTCGTGACACCCCCTCCCAGGCCCGACGGAAGGGGTAGGCCATGTGATTTTAATACTCAGACCAAACTCTATTGTCTCCCAGACAGAATTGTATGGTACTCAGTTGTAAACAACATTATTTATGTTATTAGGTTATGTCACTCACCCAAATCATAAGTTGAGAAGTCAGTTGAAGCGATCGAGGCTGTCATTCCAGTAATCCTTAACGTTCATTCCACAAATCCAACACAGTCAAAGGTATTTTGAGAATAACTCGAGGCACCTAACCACAGACGTGAACACTTCACAAATCACTCGTACACACACTTCTACAAAATGACGACACTTGAAATTTCGTGTGGCGATTAGCACCACTCTAAACACGATTTCAGACCGCATATTTTGTCGAACTGACAATTAAATTTATAATTTTGATTTTGTAAACAGTCGAGGTGGACGCCGGGCTTGGCTGGGCGGTCGGCGGTCGGCGGTGGGGCGGGCGATCGTACGTAAAGTAGTTCGCGCGCTGTCGCTAGGTGGCGCTACCGCTCAACTACTTTCGTTGTCAGCCTTTAGGAACTGAAGACTCAAGTTCAAATTAAATGTTTAAATATTTCAAACTCTATTAATGGGAAAAGTCTGGACGACTATCATAGCGCTGAATGTAGTAGATTACTGAACACTACCGCTTTTAACGATTCCTTCTGTACTTTAAGTGGAGAACCGATCAAGTACACTTTGCTTCCAATCCCCTGCAGGAGGTAGCTTCACTTCGCTCAGCGACAAATCTCAGGAACTTCATACACCAGGTTTCAGTTTTGATTCTCTAAATGGGTGTGCTGGTAGGTAGTGGCGAGGTAAACAGTAGACAACCCCGCCCCGCCGCACCCCGCCGCACCCCGCCGCACCCCGCCGCACCACCCAGGGCAGAAGCGACGCGCGCGGGTCGGGCCGGCCTGGCGGCTGTTAGCACGCCGCCGTCGTCATTGGCATGTCGACTTGCAGCGCTGGCGCTGGCCGGGCCGAGCCTATCAGCGGTAAAAACGAAAATCACGCAGCCCTTTCAGCATGCAGCGACACGTTCTGTAAACACGACTCAGGCCACTATACCAGCACCCTCGCCCATGTGCGGAGGGGTGCTGCTGAGGCGGGGCGGGGCGCGGCGCGGCGGGCGGAGTGGGGCGGGGACGGGGCGGGCCAAATTAGCTGTGGTCGGCTTGTACAGCGCGAGAGAGAGCCGACCCTCGCTGCCGGCCGCTATATGGAAATGGACTAATATCGGAAAAGCACACGCAGCCTCACGGAGTGGGGGCGGGGCGGGGCGGGCCAGGCCACCTGCGGAGGGGAGGCACAAACTTCAAGGAAGAAATCTGCGAACGGTAAAAAATCTGTAAAAGAAATGAAATATTGTTGGAAATAGAATGAGGAATAGAGTATTATACTCTGGTTTTGAAAGCTGTCGCGCAAAGGAGCGAGCAGGCGAGGTCAGAGAGGTTCTGTAAAGTGAAAAGAGGGTTGTCAGAACCTGCAGTAGGAGAAAGGGGAGGAGAACCATTGGGGTCCGCCGCCCACGCCCCGACGGACTGGGCGAGAGTGGAGGGCGGCCACTGCACCAGGTCGGGACCAGCGGAACTAGAACTACAGAGCTTGTACGCTGAGTGCTGTAGCATACACAGAGATAAAGGAGAGAGGAAGAGGAGAGAGAGAGAGAGAGAGAGAGAGAGAGAGAGAGAGAGAGAGAGAGGGAGAGAGAGAGAGAGAGAGAGAGAGAGAGAGAGAGAGAGAGAGAGAGAGAGAGAGAGAGAGAGAGAGAGAGAGAGAGAGAGAGAGAGAGAGAGAGAGAGAGAGAGAGAGAGAGAGAGAGAGAGAGAGAGAGAGAGACTGCATGGAAGCCGGCTGGAGGCAGTGCGGGAGAGAGCGCGCGCGCCCGCGCAGGGGAGGTGAGATGAGATGAGGTTGCAGAAGGGACCATATTGCCCGGCTTCCCTCGCTCGAAACAACGAAACAGGCCAGGGGGTTGGCGTAGCGTGGTGCGGTAGGGAGCAGAAGCGACCGGGGCACAACTCCCACGCCCCGCCACGCCCCGCCACGCCCCGCCACGCCCCTCGAAACCACCGCGGCCGACCCCGAAGCCCCCCTGGAATCAATGCACACATCCACACCCCATTAGCGGCGAACAACTCCCCTTTACCCCGCCCGGGCTGCGGGGCGGGGCGGGGTGGGGTGGGGTTGGGCGGGGCGGGGCGCAAGCTTGCACCGACTAGAGCCCATCAGGCCGCGGGGGTCGCGTCCGAAACCTCCGCGGCCACGTCGTGGCCAGATATAGCCATAATCGCACCGGCAGCCCAGCCCAGCCGTCCCTAATGTGCCGCAGTGCCACCTGGGCACTTCGGACACAGCCACGTCCCTGGAGGACGGCGGTGCACGTTCACCCGCCGGCGCGCCAGGGCCAAAACGTTTGACATTCATGGAGATGGGGGCGGGACGTGGCGAGGCGGGGCGTGGCGGGGCGTGGCGGGGCGTGGCGGGGCGTGGCGGGGCAAGGCGTGGCATGGCGTGGCGTGGCGTGGCGGGGCGGGGCGTGGTGGGGCTCGGCGGCGCAGTGTGTGGTGTGGTGGGGCGGAAGGCACAAGTATTCAAAGCAGCGCAGTCTGGCGGTAGAGCGGCGCGACGGCGCGTGCTGGCAGACGGTGTTCGAACCGCCACCGTGCCGAGCCGGGCCGGGCCGGGCCAGCCGACTGATTCAGAACATCGCTCCCGTGCCTCTGTCCTTGTCGCACTCACGGAGATGTCTCCTCTAGGGTATGGAGCTGCTCCATGAGTGCGACAAGGACAGAGGCAGGAGAGCGATGTTCTGAATCAGTCGGCAGGCGGCCTCAAGGGGGTCACCGCGCACCGCACTGCAACCCCATACATGCCGAGTGGCAGCGCCAAAGTACAGTACTGCGCAGGTCTCCCTAAAAAAAATCACTTTGCAATAAATGCAGTTGTGTCGGGAGGGGTGGGGTGAGGGGTGTGGGAGGAGTGGGCGAGGGGTGGCTGGAGGGGAATGGGGAGGGGGAGGGAGAGGGAGAGGGAGCGGAGGGGATGGGGAGGAGGGAGGAGGAGGGGAGGGGGAGGGGAGGGGAGCGGTGCGGGAGGGGTGGAGCTGGCATGCCGCTCGGACACGGGGAGGAAAAGTGTAAGGATAATGGTAGCCGTCCCGCCGGCAGCCACCCCTGTGTTGTGTCGCTCTGCCGACTGATTCAGAAGATCGCTGCCATGCCTCTGTCCTTGTCGCACTCATGGAGCAGCTCCATACCCTAGAGGGGACACCTTCGTGAGTGCGACAAGGACAGAGGCACGGGAGCGATGTTCTGAATCAGTCGGCTGCTGCCGTCGCGTCTGCTGGACGACTCAGAAGAGGTCCGTGGCAAGGCGTGGCGGGGTGAGGCGTGGCGGGGTGAGGCGTGGCGGGGTGAGGCGTGGCGGGGTGAGGCGTGGCGGGGCGTGCCGGGGCGTGGCGGGGCGTGGCGGGGCGTGGCGGGGCGGGGTGGGGAGATGCGGAGTGAGGCGTGCTGCCCCGAGCAGCTGAATGCAGAGTAGAGATGAGAAGACGCCGCTGTTTGATTAATTAGACGGGCTGATATTATCCCCACGCCGCCAGAGAGAGAGAGAGAGAGAGAGAGAGAGAGAGAGAGAGAGAGAGAGAGAGAGAGAGAGAGAGAGAGAGAGAGAGAGAGAGAGAGAGAGAGAGAGGGAGAGAGAGAGAGAGCCGCGACGCGGACAAGGTGCTGCAGAGCGCGAGACAAAAGCCGCTGGAGAATTCCAGACAATGCTGCTGGATGATGCATAACAACGCGTCCGTGTTGCAGATATATCACGCCGGCCAGAGTTCAAATACCCTCCCAAAAATCCTGATGAGGATAATAATCTGGGGTGCCCGCGAAGTAAAACAGCGTCGCTTCCTCTGATAGCACAACAGCTGCTGGAGCTGGAGCAACCGTGCGGCTATGTCTCGGTTTGCACACAGCCTCTCCTTTCCCCCCTTTCCCTGCGCCTTCTCTAAAGATCCTATTAGTTTCTGTCGCTGACGCGGCCGTCACAGCCGTGACCACTAAAGACATGACCTCAGCCATATTGAGGAGACAGGCTGCCAACCCCGCCGAGCAGCACTTCAGCATTCTTTCGCGCCGCTGTCAGCCGTGACATTCCCTCGTCTCTTATTATCACTATTATTATTATTACTATTATTATTACTACTATTACCGCTGGAATTAATATCGCCCACCCCAGCGCGACCCCTCTCCCCTCGCCCTTGCCAGCCCATGCTTGACCACAAAGGGTGTCTGTGTGTCACCCTGCCCTCTCGGTCGGGCTCCCTCCTCCGCATCTTTCTCTCTCTTTTTTTGCCTCTCTCTCTCTCTCTCTCTCTCTCTCCCTCTATACCTCTCTCTCTCTCTCTCTCTCTCTCTCTCTCTCTCTCTCTCTCTCTCTCTCTCTCTCTCTCTCCCTCAGCAGCCCTTCCACTCCCTCTTACCTCCAGCGGCCGGCCTAACCTCTTCAATTTACCCACTTGCGCAGCCCTGCGCCGCCCCCCTCCTGTCTCGCTCTCCGACATTACCCGCGCACCCCCTTCCCCCAGCCTCCCTCCCAGGGGTAAGATGAATGGACCTTCATCTGCTGCCCCCACCCCGCCAGACCCCGCCCCACCCCGCCACGCCCCGCCACGCTACGCGATCCTGCAGTTGCGTGCGCCGGTGGCCGGCCGGTTGCTGCATCCCTCCGCTTCAGGTCCATTTCACTCATGACCTCACCATGCAATGGGCGCAAATAACTAACGCGTGGAGAACGCAATACTGTGAGCAGGGACGAGTTGGCACGGTAAAAAATAAAGTTTTTAAAGAATACTTCTGCACTGTGAGAAATGTTTGTAAGGGTTACGGGAAAATTTTCCATGAGAAATGTCGTAAAGTTACGATTTCAAATTACAGAATTTTAAGGACTTTTGGTATTGACTTGTGGTTCTTAAACGAGCACAAATATGCTTCCGTAAATTTACGATTTCGATCGTTAAGTTACAACACTGTTTGTAAATCACAACTCACGAAAAAAGTCGTAAATTTACTAAGATATTTTTTACAGTGTGAGTTTATTTATTTTTAATTGGGCTTCTAGTCACTTACAAAAAAAAAGCCATAAGGAGGACCCCAAAGCCCCATGAAATTAGCCCCCGGGTCCTACCCCACAAACTACTAGCCGTCCAAAGCGCTCCTAAGCAAAGCTCGGTGTAGGCCATCCCCTTCCATTATTCTTTTGGGTTAAGGATCATGTCCTGTGGAGGGATCGAGGTGTGTGGGTAAAATCAAAAGTAAAAATCAGATATTAGGTTTTTTATTTTTCCCTTTTATATTCGATGGTCCGAAGTATATCTTTATGGTAAGGAGGCTGCGTAGGGAGAGGCTGGTCCTCGAAGCAAATCAGTCGATAGTTGGGTATGTCGAAGACGGCATCGTCGTCCTCGGCAAGCACAACTATCTCCTCGGCCGTAATAGAGCCAGCATTAGACTCAAAGTACCAAGCCAAATGCTGGCTCGTCATCTCGACTTCCTCATACCAAATAATTATTTCAATCTTGCGTGGTCGGAAGGGATAGAAGCTTCCTACACTGCCAGAAATTTCCACGGTAATTTCTACGGTTTTTCCCGTTAATTTTTTACCAGGTCTGGACCGTTTTTAGTGGGTACGGGACGTCCGTAGTACGTATGACCGTACTGCCTTTAATTTTTTTTTACGAAGTTTGAAGAAATTTAACTACGGAATTGGTCACGGAAAACACCTTATTTTTAAGATACGGCTGTTCCGTAATCAAACAAAACGGATTTTACCGTAGTATCTGTGGAATGGGGTACGGGATTTTGAACAGTGTACCAACCACCACCAAGATACCGTGAGAACGCCGTCCTGAAACCCGCAGGCATCTTTCCAGGCTTCTGCGCTTACAGGCCACGGCAATTCCCTTGTAAGTAAATCGTACAACGTGGCCTTTGCAAAACTTTGAGGAAAAAACTTATGAAATGTGTGCCTTCGATCTGTCTCTCCTTAACATTCAATGTAGATAAACAAGTTCCTGAAACATTCTACTGTATGTAAAAATTAAAATATCTTGTTCACACATTTTTTTTATTCAACAACTCGTTCACTACCACTACAAGGTAATTTACGATTTACGTCCCGTATGACAGGGCACAGCCCTATTACTCGTATTGAACACAGCGAGAGAGGTAGTATGATATTCTGTGAATCATAACAATAAAAATTACAAATGTCACACTCGGATATTTATCGCAATAATACGCCGGCTGGTCGCGTCACGACGGAATTCGTGATCACACACACACCAACAATACAGCAGCAGCAGGACTGACTCTCTCTCTCTCTCTCTCTCTCTCTCTCTCTCTCTCTCTCTCTCTCTCTCTCTCTCTCTCCCTCTCTCTCTCTCTCTCCCACACGTGTGAGTCGTCATCACACGTGTATTCAGCAGGTGGCGGGCGCGAATAGCGTGCGCACACTTGTCACGAAACACGCGACATTACGCGTGCGATCCCTCAGCCGCGTCGCCAGTCACGTGCAAATAAATCTAACGTAATGACAGGAGATAAGCAGCGCCCCGCCCGCCCGGTCGGGGGTGAGCGAAAGGGGCCAATAGTAATGGCAAAGAGTTGCGGGGGTGGCTCGTATGATGGTGATCAATTCTGCGCGACGCGGGCGGGGGGTTGTTCCTCTGTGCACTGTTAATTATTCAGGTCGCATATAGAGGATTATCAAGTAAATCGATATCCGGCCACGCCGCTGCCGCCGCCAGGCAGACGGCCAGCAGCGGCAGTGCATAGGGCGCAGGCTCCAGTGTCAACATGCGTACAGCCGGAAAACTGTAAAGGGATAATCCTTAAATCGCGCAGGCGATAATCGGCAAATTATTACTCTGGCCCCGCGCTGCTGCGCTGCGCTCAGCCGCCTGCTGTAGGCTGATTCCGCACAGTGGTTTCGTCTCTCTGTCCTTGTCGCACTCATGGGGCACGGCCATAAGGTGCAAGAGAGATGACACTACTGAACGCTGTTCGGAATCACCCTGCAGCAGGGCGGCGCCTCGCCCGTCCTTCCCCAACGCCTTCCCCAGCGGACCTGTGCAGCCCTGCCCTGCACCCCAACACGCCGGCTATTTTAATGAAACCAGAGGGTGCCCTTCTCCGTCACGTTTTATTATTGAGGGGTTTTTTTTTTCGTATTTTTTTTCTCTTCCTTTTTTTTACGTCTCTGCCTCCCCCTCCTCCTCCTGCACTACTACTCCTTGTCATCATGCGGGCGCGCGCTTCTGAGCTTTTCATAAAATTTCTCATTTTATGGTTCATTTGTCCGAGTCATAACAGTTGCAGCAGCGCGCCGCGGGCCGCGGGGAGCGCACCGGGGGACACTATACACAGGCCCCGCACCTGCCCTCCCCCACCCCCTCTCCCCCACTCGTGGGTAGGCAAATTAAAATCAAAACAGAAGAAAAACGATGAGTGTATTTGTACAAAATGACTATGGTGGATGCGGCACAATCGATGTGGGTATTGAAAATACTTTGATATCAAAGTACTGATTCGCGGCGCGATCCAAACACAAACGCAGTTCGGTCACAACGCCACAATCCATCGCACAACGCGCCATTACATAAAAAAAAAATACGCCATCGTTGTCTTGCGCGTATAACATCCTAAACGTATTACTAAGTGTGTTGCAGGTCGGTCAGCGCGCCGTGAGAGTGAGTCGGATGCCGTCCACGGGGGTGGGGATGACGGAGCGGGGGTTCATCTTGGCCTCCGTGGGCGTGCCGGGGGCCAGGGACACCCTGGCGCGCGACAGGACCGTGACGAGGGCCATCTTCACCTGCACCAGCCCGATGCGCAAGCCTGTCGACACGCCGCGACACGCCGGGTGAATCATTTGTGTCACACTTGCACCAGAAAAACAAAGGTGCTAAACAACGCCTTTCCTGGGGCGCTAAAATCAAGTGCTACGTTCAGTGCCTTTCCTGGGGCACTAATTCTTAGTGCCTTTGCAAAGGCACTAAATTTGTATGGATCATACACACTAAACCCTTATGCATGATTTTGGCATCGTTATGCACGATTTTATACAACCATAGTTATGCACACATTTTTATGCATAACTATGCACACATTGTACATAATTATGCACAAATTTGTGCATAAGAGACGGAGTTAAGCATAGTTATGCACAAAAAATTGTGAATAGTTATGGTTGCGTAAAATCCTGCAAGGCTTATGCACAACAAAGTGCATAAGGGTTCAGTGTGTACGCAGCTGGTCAGCTAAAGGTGCTTAGTCCTACCTATACAAGGCACTTGTGACGAACCTTTCAAGAGTGAAATTCAGCACTGACTCTTTCGTCATGTGACGACTTAACAGTGAGCGTGGCGGGCAATACTCACCGATGCAGATCCGGGGGCCGTCGCCGAACGGGAGGTAGACCATGGCGGGCCTGGTCTGCTTGGCCTGCTCCGTGAAGCGCAGCGGGTCGTAGCGGTCAGGCTCGTCCCAGTACTGGGGGTCGTGGTGCAGGGAGCTGACGGGGATGAGCAGGCGGACGCCCTTGTCCAGGACCATGTCGGTGAGCGGCAGCGGGCGGCGCACCATGGCCTGCCGCGTGATGAACGGCACCGGCGGGTACAAGCGCATGGTCTCTGTGGAGGAGGATCAGCTGGAGGACTTCTCATCTGTCACGGTTAAAATTAAGGATTTTGTTCTCACGACAAAGAAGTCTGTTAATATAGCCAACAATATTTTCTTGTTGAGAGAACCAAAACTTTGTGGAGGGGACGAAGCTTTTGTTCGTACAACTAAACGTGTGTTGGTGCAACAATCTGTTTCGGACGAAACCCTCATTCTGTTGTCACAACTAACAGATTGTCGCGGATTGTTATAACAAACGTTTTGTTGTAACAGAAGCTTTGTTCAACCCAACAAACTTTTAGTTCGCGGAACAAAATGTTATTGTGTATACAGGGTGGCCCATTTACACCGACGTCGCTCGCCTCATTACCTTTTGCCCTCGCTCAGCTGAAGTAGAATGGATTGCCTACTTACACGCACGCCGGGGTGAATGGGCCACCCTGTGTTAACAAACTTATTTGTTGTGAGAACAAAATACTTTTTGTCCTGTGATTTTTTCTGACTTTTCTCCTTATTTTTCTTCTAAATTGAGCAGGTGTACGAAGAATTCAGAATCGCTTATCCCTTGGCTGCACAACTATGGCATTTACTTTACCTTGGACAACCATGTCCATGTAAGGCAGGTCCATGATGGTGTCGTACGTGACCTCGCCGTTGGACTTCTTCAAAGCGGCGTCTATCTCCTCGATGAGCTTGTCCTGGATTTTGGGGTTCTTGGCCAGCTCGTAGAGCGTGAAGGAGGTGGTGGTAGAGGTCGTCTCGAAGCCCGCGAGGAAGAAGACGAAGACGTGGGCGGCTATTTCCTTCTCCGTGACTTTGCTTCCTTTCTCTTGTAGGTTGCCTGTTAAAAAACTTACTCTTTAAAGGATTTAAAAGAGTATTTTGTGAGGAAAATAGTTTTAACACGGATGTTGCACTGTAATCATAAGTGTTTAACTGACACACACTTCAAAGTACTGAACACAGTGTTGAACACTTCAAGATGCTTGCTTAAAGGCGCACGAATTTCATTAGAGCAAAAGTGTTCAACACTTTAGTTGGACACTTTCTCCTGGCGAACACATCGGTCTAACACTTGATGCCTCATATAAAATACATAGGCTTGTTAACTAAACATCTTTTAAGTGTTCAACTCTGTGTTCTTTACTTTGAAGTGTGTGTTAGTTGAACAACTTTTGATTACAGTCGTGTACACTGTTACTCGATATATGTGACGTTACATTCTTTTCACTGTAAAAACTGTCACATTCGTTTGGATGTAATTGTCACATTCTTTTGAACGTGACTGCCGAATTTTCGGCGCTTTACCATGTCTATTCACATTACAACAAATGTGACATCATATTATAACACTGCCAGAAATTTCCACGGTAATTTCTACGGTTTTTCCCGTTAATTTTTTATCAGGTCTGGACCGTTTTTAATGGGTACGGGATGTCCGTAGTACGAATGACCGTACTGCCTTTCATTTGACTTTTTTCGAAATTTGAAGAAACTTAACTACGGAATTGGTCACGGGAAACACCGTATTTTTAAGGTACGGCTGTTCCGTAATCAAACAAAACGGATTTTACCGTAGTATCTGTGGAATGGGCTACGGGATTTTTAACAGTGAACGAATGTGACAGCTTTTACATTTAAAAGAATGTGACGCCAGATGAATCGAATAACAGTGATTCTTCTTTTGAATTGATTTCGAGATGGGCATACCCGAGGGGGCAACCACTCCCCATCATTGCGTACACGGGATTTCTACTGATTGCACGCGATTTCTCTCAGATTTTGAGAGATTTCTCTTAAATTTTGAGAGATTTCTCTCTGATTTCATGAGATTTCTCTCAGATTTCATGAGATTTCACAAGATTTCACAAGATTTCAATGAGATTTCATGAGATTTCTCAGTTAGATTTTCAAGGATTTCATCGAGATTTCCGAGGATTTCATCGAGATTTCTGAAGATTTCATCGAGATTTCTGAAGATTTCATCGAGATTTCCGCGGGCTTGTACACAGGATTTCACGAGTTGTTGCCCCCTCGGGCATACCGCCGCTCTTGTGCTCGCTGTCCGGCGGCGCCACGACGCCCTCGTTCTTGAGCTGGATGAGCAGCTGCATCATGTCGGCGCGCTCGATGCCGTGGCGCTCGCGGTGCGCCACCAGCTCGCTGACGACGTTGATGAAGAACTCGTTCACGTCGCGGGGCGAGTTGCGGATGCCGAACAGGGCCATGATGCTGCCGCCGAAGAACGAGAGCAGCGCCCTGAGGCTGTTCTCGATGCAGGGCTCGAAGATGCGCTGCCCGATGCGCCGGAACTCCGAGTCGGGGTTCTTCATCGAGTTGGACTCGATGCCGAACGAGACGGACGTGATCACGTCGGTGGAAAAGCGCGCCGCGAGCTCGCGGACGTCCTCCACGTACTCCCTGCCGCCGCCAGCCTAGAAGTGCGTGTCGTTGAGTCCGCAAGATTAAAAGTTGAGGAAGGGGACCGTATTTTTGTATGGCTTATGAAATACATGATCTTAAAGCATCTTAAAGTGTTCAACGCTGTGTTCCACACTTTGGAGTGTGTGTCAGTTTGAACACTTCTGATTACAGTGTACGTCCTACAGTGGATTGGACCGTAATCTGAAATTACGGGTGACAAATCAACGGCGTGCTGTAGCATTTTCCCGTCCTTTTTTCTAAATGTGTAGTTCCTCTTAGTTACTTTTACAACATTTTCTAGAGCCGCACCTTGATGGAGGCGAGGACGTGCTCGCGCATGTTGTCGGCGCACTCGCTGATGGTTTTGAACATGTACTTGATCCTCCCCGAGGTGAAGGTCGGGCGCAGTTTGGCGCGCATGTTCCGCCAAGGTTGTCCGGACAGAATGAACAGGTTGCCGGAGAGCGGGTCACGTTCCGGGTCGGAGTGCATACCGCGACTGCTAAAGTCCTGGAATCATCAAGAGAATTTTTTGAAATTTCACTGGAAAAACAAAGGTGCTAAGTCCTACCTTCAAAAGGCGCTAAAAAAATTTAGTGCCTTTGTTAAGGCACTAATGTTTAGTGCCTCTCTAAAGGCACTAAATTTTGTTAGTGCTTTTTAAAGGTGGGACTTAGCACCTTTAGCTGACCAGCTGCGTATGCTCCATACAAATTTAGTGCCTTTGCAAAGACACTAGGATTTAGTGCCCCAGGAAAGGCACTTAACCTAGCACTTGATTTTAGCGCCCCAGGAAAGGCGTTGTTGAGCACTTTTGTTTTTCCGGTGTTCTTTCGTGTTCAAAAATTTTAAACGGTTTGGGTAAACAGCGTTCACATTTAAAGAAGGTGAGATTAAGGCGAGGAAGACTCAACTCCATCCAGCAGTGTACACGGGAGTGCCAAGATTGCCAGATTGCCTGTATATTTTTAGGCCTTCATATAGGCAACAAGTGCGGCTTTTGTACCCTGTTTTGTGAAGACTGCTGAAGATTGCTCATGGATGGCTATAAGGTGGGTGTGCACTAGATTGCCCAAGTTGAGGTCCCCTCGGATTTAAGAAACAAGATTTTAAACGGGGAAAAAAAGTTAAATTCTAATTGATCTATAAATCAATAACGTTAAAAAATCGCGTAAAAATTCTAAAATAAATAAACAACGAGTGAAAGTACCTGAAACTCCTTGATGAAAACCTGGCGGATGATCTCTGGGTCGTGGATGTGGAGCAGCGGGGTGGCCGTGAAGTACGTGCCAACGTAGCGCTCGTCGCGGTACCGCTCGTAGATGTCGTCTATGATCTGGAACTGGCTCCGCCTGCCCAGGATGCTGTCGGCGAAGTGCCCCAAGGGCAGCGCGGCGGGCACACAGGGGACCTTGCGCCGCTGCCAGTAGGTCATGCTGAAGGCCAGGTAGGCCCACAGCAGCGCGGTGCACAGCGCCAGCGCGGCCACGGGCAGCAGGAGCACGAGCATGGCTGCGGCGGGAAGTATTCAAACAATCAGAGTAATGGCCGCAGTGCAAAGCATGGCAGAAAGGGAGGCCAATTCGAAAAATAAAAATGTCCACATGAATAGACGAAGATATTCGAATACATACGCCGAAAACTGACAAAAAGAAATACACAGAATTACATAATGACGCACGCATTAAAATATACACTGAAAATTCAACAGTGAGCAATGCACTCTGTATATACAATGTGCATGATATGTGCACTGTATGTTAAGTGTGCATCGTATGCTCACTGTTTGTAACGTGTGCTCACTTTAAAGAAAGTAAGTGTGCATAGCCATGCTCACTGTACAGAATGTGAGCAGTGCTCACTGTTGGGATTATAGTGAGCATCTCCATGCACACATTATATGCAGTGAGCATGTCCAGGCACACGTTACAAACAGTGAGCATATCATGCACACTTCACCGTGAAAAATATCTTCGTAAATTTACAACACATTTTGTAATCACGATTTACAAAATCGCCTATTCTGGCTCGTCAATGAATTCTAAGTTGATACAAAGTACTTGTAATTTTAAAATTTCAAGTTGTAACTTTACAACATTTATCATGGAAAATTTTCCTATAACCATTGCAAGTATTTTTCACAGTGTTTACATAGTGTGCATTGCACACTGTTGGATTTTCAGTGTTCACGATAGTACAAGCCAAGCGCACACAACAGACATACACGAGTTTCATGACGAGACCACATCGCGGTCACTTCAAGCTGCAGCCCCTTAACGCTGAGTGATAGTGCCCTACTTGCCGGACTTAAGGAGGGAAGGCCCGCGCGCCGCCGCACCGCTCACCCGACAGGCGCCGACTGTGACAGGGCAGGAATAAATAGGCGAGCCCTATCGCACGCGATGTAAAGTTAAGCCAAATAGAATCAAATCCCGCTCCCGCGCGAAGCTTACATTTGACACAATAACGCTAAAGAAGACGCGACGCCTCGATTACATACGAAACAAAAACAGCGGCAATAGTGCGATCCCATGTAAAATGCATGTGTGAATCGCTCGTAAAACCCGAGTCTTCGAATCCGTCGAGAGAAGAAAGGAGAAAGAAGCAGACAGAGACACGTCAACAAGGAAGTCTTAAACATGATTCCGAAGGCGGTCGTCGCCCGAACAAAAGAAGCAAGGTCCCACGTGGTGGTACACACACAGACACGCAGGAGTTTTACACACGCCGCTTATGCACGCTTAAAACGTCGCGTTTATGACGACACTCGTAGGTAGGTCTTAGGGCAATCGTTAGAAGCAATCGGATCTTATAAGACAAACCACAATTTCAGTCCACTTCTGGAGTAGTAGACAGTACACTGTTAAACCAACTGTTCAACTGCCCAACACTTGAATGTGTACAACTTCCAGCCTAACAAAAGTGCGCAATCGGCAACTGTGCAGCTTCACGTGTTTAACTCGCCAGTTGGACACTATGTGTGTTCAAGAAGGATAATGTTGCACGGGGAAGGCAAACACTTGCAAGTGCACAACTGTTGAGTTGAAAACTTACAAGTGTAAACCTGGCGAGTTTGACACTTGCAATTGCACTACTGCCAAGTTGCACACTTGCGCATGCCAGGCTGGAAGTTGCACACATGGAAGTGTGAAGCAGTTGAACAGTTGGTTTAACAGTCTAGCAGTGTCCAAAGCAAACCGCACACGAGTTTTTAAAAGAAAATCACAATGCAATGCCCCATTCGACCAAGCCCGATTCCACAAGCTTTGCCTGGTCGTGGAACAGGTGGGGAGGGGTGCGGGGAGGGTTGCGTCGGCCGCCCAGCGCAGCTCACCACCACGATCGACACTCTCGACTGCACAAAGTGTCGAGTGTCGACGCCAAGTTTCAATTAAAAATGCAAGGCGCCGCGCGCGCGTCCCTGCGGAGACAGGGACCGAGAGAGAGAGAGAGAGAGAGAGAGAGAGAGAGAGAGAGAGAGAGAGAGAGAGAGAGAGAGAGAGAGGGGGGGGGGGGGGCACGAGAAGTAAAAGTAGATGATGCGCGAGAGAGCGCCCCGCCCACCCCACCCACCTTACCCCGCTCTACCCCGCACCGCCACGCCCCGCTCAATGGCTATTACTACAAGTATTTGTGTTGCGGTGCTCGGGGGGTGACTCCCGCTACTGTCACCGCGTGGTTGCATTCTCCACTGCTGCCCTCGCCACCCCCTCCATCCCCTCTCTCTTTCTCTCCCTCTCTCTCTCTCTCTCTCTCTCTCTCTCTCTCTCTCTCTCTCTCTCTCTGTCTCTCTCTCTCTGTCTCTCTCTCTCTCTCTCTCTCTCTCTCTCTCTCTCTCTCTCTCTCTCTCTGTCTCTCTCTCTCTGTCTCTCTCTCTCTCTCTCTCTCTCTCTCTCTCTCTCTCTCTCTCTCTCTCTCTCTCTCTCTCTCTGTCTCTCTCTCTGTCTCTCTCTCTCTCTCTCTCTCTCTCTCTCTCTCTCTCTCTCTCTCTCTCTCTCTCTCTCTCTCTGTCTCTCTCTCTCTCTCTCTCTCTCTCTCTCTCTCTCTCTCTCTCTCTCTCTCTCTCTCTCTCTCTGTCTCTCTCTCTCTGTCTCTCTCTCTCTCTCTCTCTCTCTCTCTCTCTCTCTCTCTCTCTCTCTCTCTCTCTCTCTCTCTCTCTCTCTCTCTCTCTCTCTCTCTCTCTCTCTCTCTCTCTCTCTCTCTCCCTCTCTCATCTCATAGCGGTCCACTTCACTCCCTCCATCGCTGATACGTGCAGGCAGGCTCGCACTCGCACCCTTCTCATCTCCGAGGAGTGCGCTCGACTCTGCGGAAGAAAGTGTATTTAAATGCATTGGATTAGATTCACGTACCGTCCCGCCCTACCGGATGCACCACGCCCCGCCACCGTCCGAAATCATCACCGAAAGCGCGAGGGAGAGAGAGAGAGAGAGAGAGAGAGAGAGAGAGAGAGAGAGAGAGAGAGAGAGAGAGAGAGAGAGGACATTGAAATGAAAAAAGGTATAACGGTATAAGGGAAAACAGCCTTACTCTGGGCGTCGATTTCCCAAATGGAATGGGCGACTGGCAAAGAGATCGATTTAAATAGAGAGAGATTTTCATTTTCCTCTCCATTTTCAATCACTTTTGAGCTTTTCCCCACTTGTCGACCCGCACTTTTCTTTTTCTTCTGCGTGCACGCGAAGAAGCCTCAGGGACTGTCCATAAATTACATGTTTCCTCACGGCGCCGCGCTCCGTCTTTTGCACGGCGCGATGCCCGCGATAACCTCCTAGAGTGCGAGTGAGACGACTTGAATCACGTATTTTATGGACGGGGAACCCGCCATCGCAGCGACAGTTCGATACATCACCGCATCGCGTCACGAGGCGTGAAGTGTGAATGTCTCCCCCAGGGCCGGACCGAGGAGAGAGTAGCAAAAAAGGTAAAAGCCGAACACAGTCAGAGGTGAGGAGGGGGGGGGGGGGGGAGGTCATGAGAACTTCCGATAGTGATTTAGTCCAGGAGTACCTCACTTCCTCCAATCAGTGTACGCCCTTCGTTCCAAGCATTTTCCAATCACAGTCCAATCACCTAATTTTACGACGAAAATGCATTTTTTCACCCCTTAAACTTGCAAATAATCTATCCGCTGAGGGGAATTTTATAGGTGTCTTTGAAGATTGGTAAAATTTTACTTTCAATCACAACACAACCCTCCAATCACAGTACACCCATGTAAAGAGTGAGGTAGCCCTCAGATTGAGTTCCCTAATAATTTTGCATTTTTTTAAAAATGTTATAACAATTATGTAGTTTATTTGAAAACTACTGTAATGTTGCTGAAAAAATCTAAACACATACACTGTTAAAAAAAGACTCGGAAATTCACGACATATTCGTTGTGAAAAAAATTGCCAGAGCTCTTCGTGATTATTTTGGGGATATCACAACGCTTCTTTGTTATCAAAAATTAATTAACTTCAGAAGTATTACGACTAGTCTACAACTATTACAAATTATGATAGCGAAATGATCGATTTTTGACTACGAAGAAGTGTTGGGATTTCACAGATGCTCCGTATCGAGCTAGTGCTGGAAAATCACAACATATTTTTAACAGTGTAGCCGTATAGCTGTGTACGCGTAGCTATACTTTATAGGTGTTATTGGTCTGCACAATAAATCCTGATGCATTTTGTTTTGCATAAACATGCATGATTTTAAACAAACATAACAGTATGCACAATTTCATGCATAACTATGTACAATTTGTTCATAGGTATTCACAATTTGTCCATAATTATGCACAAAAATTGTGCATAATTATGGTTGTTTAAAATTCTGCATGTATATGCACAATTGTATGCATAAGGATTTAGTACGTGCTTTTTTTTTACGTTTATCCTGTTCACAAAAACCTGCGCACAAAGCCGCCTCCCCAGGCAAGGGAGGACACAGGCGTGGAATCTGAGTAAATCCCCGGCCACATCCCCTCCCGACGGCCGGGCGGGCAGACGGACGTTTGCCAAATGCATGCATCTCGCGGGGGCGCAATATATGAGCTGTGCGGTGGGGCGGGGCGGGGCGGGGCGGGGCGGGGCGGGGCGGGGCCGCGACTTGTATTCATTTGGGCGACAGCGTAACAAGTCATGACCTTTTCTAAAAGGAAAAATTGTGCGACCCGCAAAGAGAGCAGAAGACGCGAGATTTGATATCCTCCCCCTTCCCCCTCCCCCCTTCCGGCGACTACGGGGCTCACCCTGCATACACGGACAAAAAAAGATGCGTACGCATTTCATTTTTTTCCCGCTTCTTTTCCCTTCTACCTTTAAACGGCCTCCTAATGATACCAATAATTACTTTAATTATGTGGGAAAAAAAAAACCTTTCAATCCGTAAGTATATAAATTTGAAAGGCTCCATATCCGACGGACGCATCACTCACCCCATGCGACTCCGGCAGCAGCAGCAGATGTGGGCGTCGCAGACGGTATGCAAATGAGGGTGCCGAGCTGTCAATCAAATCAGCGCGGGTGGCGGGCCGCGGCGGCCCGGGCCAACGGGATCAGATTTTATTTCATTTCCATAGAGAAGTGGCGGCATCGAGTGATGGGGACGAGAAAGGCAGGGGAGTGGCCCTGGCCCACCTCTCTGGGCAACTGTATTATAAGACATGTCGACACTTGAAACCTATATGGTCGTAGTTCGTAGAGGCTCCTTAGAAGGTCGTAGTTCGGAGAGGCTTCGTATAGGGACGTAATTGGTGGATGCTCCGTAGAGGGTCGTAAGTATGGTTTTTAGAAATTTTCAGTTACTTGGTGTTTTGGATAGAGGAAAACAAAAGCTATCGACCAGTCCAAACTGCATTCTCAAATATTTGATGGTTCAAAATTTATTCGAATTTGAAAATTGAGCCCTCCATAAGCCGCAATGTAACTCAAAATCTTCAAATCGCTTTTCCTCAAAACTAGCTTTGGAGCACTTGCGACCTTATACGGAGCCTCCTCGAATTGCGTCCTTCTACGGAACCTCTCCGAACTACGACCTTGTACGAAGCCTCCCCGAACTACGACCTTTTAGGTTTCAAGTGTCGATGTGTCAAACCGAATCAATAGTGTCTCTAAATGTGGTTCGTTTTTTTTTTAAAGCCTACCCGTACATTACGGAACAACAGGTAGAAAGACACTTCTTTTGTGTCGTAGGCGGGGAGGGGGGGGGGGGGCAACCACTGTCCATCCTAGTGTACACGGGATTTCTACTGATTGCACAAGATTTCTCTCAGATTTTGAGAGATTTATCTCCGATTTCATGGGATTTCATGAGATTTCAAAAGATTTCAATGAGATTTCATGAGATTTCTCAGCTAGATTTCCAAGGAATTCATCGAGATTTCCGAGGATTTCATCGAGATTTCTGAGGATTTCATTGAGATTTCCACGTGTTTGTACACAGGATTTCGCGAGTGGTTGCCCCCTCGGTCGTGGGTGTTTTAACCTTGATTGATGGAAGTAACAGTTGATGTTACATTATATTGTTGAAAACATTTCCTGACTGTCATCTATATAAGTGAGTGACCCACTTTTGCACCAGGGTGCATCACGTTGTTTAGCACTGTACATTTTATTTCTAACAGAGTAGGGAGAGAGAATATGCTGCTGGGGCCGCAGGGCCGGCCACCGACCGACGCCGCCTCTAATTCCGCGTCGTATGTCTTGAGGGTTGTTTTCTCCCCTTAATACGACTTAGACACGTGTTTAGCGGGGCAGGGGCGAGCGAGTGAGCGGGAGAGAGAGAGAGAGAGAGAGAGAGAGAGAGAGAGAGAGAGAGAGAGAGAGAGAGAGAGAGTAAGCGTGGGGAAGGAGAGAGACTTCACCCCCTTTTCCACGGACGGCTCAAGGAGATTACTGGGAGGTTTTCAATTTGAGCGTTAGTAGCAGTAGGCCAGCGGAGGGGTAGTGGAAGGCGCCTGCAGTTTATCCGATTATGTCGGTCGCGTTGAGAGTAACTCCAAACATTTCGCTGCCAGCAAAGTTGAACGGCCGGGCCGTCCTCAGGCAGTGCGCTCCGCGAGCGGGAGAGAGAGAGAGAGAGAGAGAGAGAGAGAGAGAGAGAGAGACACGCCGCGGCCCGCTTCACGTCAACGCCATTGCCTCTGGCATTGGCCAATGTTGACTCTGTTGACTCTGATGACTTTGGTGACGTGGCGTGGCGCGGCGCCCGCTTCAGTTGGTTAAGGACTCGTGCTTTCATACCTGCAAGTTTCACCCCAACGTTTAATGGTCATCGCGCGAGATAGGGCATACATTGTGTGGTTTAGTTCCAGAAACTTCCACGTCGTCTTTAGCAGGGGAACGGCAAAGGGCTCATGACAATGAATACGCGACTATTAAAATATTTTAAATGAAATATGGTATGAGTGGGAAGAAGAGTAGCAAAATGGTGATGGTGTGCAGTGAGATGAGCACCGCAGCTGCGAGCACCCTCTCCGACCCCGCCCCGCCCCGCCCCGCCCCGCCCCGCCCCGCCCCGCCCCGCCTCGCCCCGCGCTCCGCCCCGCCCCGCCCGACACGTGGCATCGGTCACACTTGTCGGACCAGAGCACTAATTGTCCCCGCAGTACATCTCGCTTTTTCATTTCAGTAATCGAGGATGACGTTATCCACGCGGCGATGCGCAGTTTAGCGCCTCCTCTCCCCCTCTCCTCTGCCTTCCCTATACAACCCTTCCATCCCCACCCTCTCTCTCTCTCTCTCTCTCTCTCTCTCTCTCTCTCTCTCTCTCTCACTCTCTCTCTCTCTCTCTCTCTCTCTCTCTCGCTCTCTCACTACCAGCACCAGCCCACCAGGAAGCCCTCGACCCCGCCGCCAGGACCCCGCGCATGGCATAGCCCGGCGCAGTAGGGGAGAGGAGAAAAAAAATATACATATACAATAAACATGGAAACCATACATAATACGATATTGAAAAATAATTACAGGGATCGCATGTCTGCCCCATCTGCTGCTGACCGATCCGAAGCAGAACACACACACACAGACACACACACACACACACACACACACACACACACACACACACACACACACACTGGCGCCCCACCGCTCGCGTTACACCGATATTCCTCTAAGCTTTTTAGAAACACCACCACCCTATAACCCTGCGTCCCTCTTTTCATCCCCTGTCCTTTCAACCCTCATCTGCCCCATCTCTCTCTCTCCCTCTCTCTCTCTCTCTCTCTCTCTCTCTCTCTCTCTCTCTCTCTCTCTCTCTCTCTCTCTCTCTCTCCCTCTCTCTCTCTCTCTCTTTCAGCATCAGAGGTACACACAGAGGCACTTCCAGCATATGCACGCGTGCGAACCCGCATACCGCATACGTTACTTTAGCCCGTCACATTTGACGCGCATCGCAGATAACAATGCAGTAGCGCAAACCTTTCACTCTACTCTACTTTTACACCACCACCACCACCACCACCACCACCACCACGGCGCACGCAAGCTCACGCACGCACGCACACCCACACTGTAAATCAAAAGGTCAGACATCTTGCCCTATAAGGGGTGAGACATAACTGTCTGACCGAGAAAGAGTGATACTCCAATGTATGACCGAAAAATGGTGATATTCCAATGTACGACCGAAAAAAGGTGATACGTTCGATGTACGACCGATAAAAGGGTGATAGACCGGTAAAGGATGATACTTCTATACGGAAATCAAGGGCCATCCCCACTCATGTCTGACCTTTTTTCGGTCATACATTGGAGTATCACTTTTTTGGGGTCATACATTTGTGTACGACTTTTTTTCGGTGAGACTTTATGTATCACCGAAATTTGGTCAGATGTCTCACCACTTGATTTGCAGTGCACACACACACACGCACACACACACACACACACACACACACACATACATACTCACACAAAGGTAAGGCTGTGCAGCAGCAGCAAGCGGTTGGACGACACACACATACACACACACACACATGTGATATTGCACCGCATTCCTGCGCAAATATGAGTAGTATGAATCCGTGTGCGCATGTTGCACACACACACACACCCACACACACACGCACGCACGCACGTGCGCGCGCTGTCACCGGAGCGGCGCGCTTATAAATTGCGGCGCGCGCGCGCATAAGCGATTTTCCGCGGGCGGCAATATAGTAGTGTATGCTGTGCTGCTAGCACAAGGCTGTGGCTGCCGGGCCGGGCCGGGCGGGCGTGATGTGACAGCCAGCGCCGCCCCGACCAGATTACTGCACGCTGCTTGAATACCCTTTTTCCAGCTCAACGACGATAAATCCAAGTCGAAACTACAATCAGAACGACAAACGTCTTGGGGCTAACACTACTCTGCAAACTCAAGTGTCGTACAGTACTGCAGTAAAAAGTGTAGGACCAATTGCTCTGCAGTTTTTAGTGTAGGACACCCTGTGTCCTGCAGTTTTTAGTGTAGGACACCCTGTGTGTTGTCCTACACTAAAAACTGTCGGATACAGGGTGTCCTGCACTAAAAACTGAAGGACACAGGGTGTCCTGCACCTGCACTAAAAACTGCAGGACACAGGGTGTCCTACACTAAAAGCTGCAGAACAATTGATCCGACACTTTTCACTGCAGTACTGTATGACACTTGAGTTTGCAGAGTAATAAAAGCTAACAGTGATTTTCACTGTAAGCTACGGTGAACCCTGCAGCACTGCAGCTTACGGTGAATTTTCCCCGTAAGCTACGGTAAAGGTCACTGTAAGCAAAGGTGAATCAGGGTGCAGTGGCTTTCACCGTAGCTTACGGTGAAAATTAAGTGGCTTTTGTTCGTAAAATAACGAAGAAATCACTTACAGTGAGGAACAACAATGTTGTCTTTTCAGATCGTGTAGCGATTTTTTTGTCATATTTTTTCGGGAAGCCCCCTGGGGTCCCTTTCGCTCTGCAGCTCTGACAATTACCTCGGTATGATCCGCACATGGGGTCCGCCCGCACACCACACCCAGCCCCAACATCAGCCGCGCCTCGCCGACCCTGCCTGGACCATCAGGCTATAGCTGTAGCTGTTTGCTTTTCCCTTTGCTGCACACCATGTGCAGAGCTGAGAGAGCGGTGCACCCTAACAGCACGGCTCAAGACAACCATCATCACCTCTCTCTCTCTCTCTCTCTCTCTCTCTCTCTCTCTCTCTCTCTCTCTCTCTCTCTCTCTCTCTCTCTCTCTCTCTCTCCCTCTCCCTCTCCCCCCACCCGGACGTGGTCTCACCCCCACCCCCACGCTTACCGCCACCGTACTGACGGACGTCCGAACAGTCTGCGCACCCCACCCCACGTTTCTCTTTCGCCCCCGCCCTCCCTCCCTTCCCCCTTCACTCATAACGAGAAATAATTACACTCCAGGTATATTCCCTGCCGGGCGCTCGGGCGAAATTCTTCCACCGCCCGCCAGAGCAAAACCCATCTGGACGACAGGTGTCGGACGGGTGGAGACCCGGGGGCAGGGGGCAGGGCAAGGGTAGGGGGATAGGAAGGGGCAAGTAAAGAGCGTTTCCAGCGCACTCCGTCTCGCTCCCGCACAGTACAACCCCCCCCCCCCCCTCCACCCTCCTTCACCCCCTGCACCCTTCACCCCCTCTACCCCCTCCACCCCTCCCACCCCTCAACAGCCGTAACACAGTCCCAGTCGGGCGCGGGCGCGCACACGCACACACACATACACAGAGCAACAGCACTCTGACAGTTTAGCCGTCAAGGTGAGCTCCAGTAGTATAACAGGAAGTTCGGAGAAATTGCCAGCAGCAGCGGCGGCGGTGGTGGTGGCGGAGGTAGCAGCAGTAGCCAGCACAAGCACACCGTCCCGAGCGAGGGGCAGCTAGCAGCGGAGGAAGCAGCCATTGCGCGCGCTCACGACACAAGAGCCAGAGAACTAATTACATTGGATGTTTTCTGACGTCACCCCCCCCCCCCCCCCCCGCCCCGGTAGCCTCGCTCCAGCCACTCAACCTGCCCGAGGTGTCGCCGCGCCGCACAACACTCCGCCCCCCGAGACTCAAGTGAAATAATCTCTCTTCTTTGGACTTCCAGACCCGCCCTAAGCGAGGCTATAGAGTCGGGGCTGCTTCACATGTGAGCGTGCGCACGCGCGCGCGCGCGTGTGTGTGTGTGTGTGTGTGAGCGTCAGAGAACATGTGACTGTCGCTCTCGCCATCATCAATGAATGAAACAAAACTCGCGGGGCTGCCGCGCTGTTTTCCAAAGGTTGTTGCTGCCGAAAAGTTTGGGGCGGAGCAGCCCGCCCCGCCCGGCCCCTCCCGCCCCGCCCGGCCGCTTATTTTGAGAAGTTCATCGAGTTCAGCACCCAACCCCCAGAAAGCCCCAAATTTCATGCGTTCGATTAGGTTAGGATAGGTTAGGCTAGGTTAGGCTAGGTTAGGCTGGGTTAGGCTAGGTTAGGCTAGGTTAGGCTAGGTTAGGTAAGGTTAGGTAAGGTTAGGCTAGGTTAGGTTAGCGTACACTCTAAATGACTATGGACATTTTTGTAACTAGCTTTGAACGTTTTTGTACGTCACTAAATAAGATATAATATTGTGTGTCAGTACAGTTAGTTACAATTTTAGATAAATCGTTACTAACGGCAGACAATTAAGAGGCCAAACTTGTATCTAGGTTAGTGACGTACAAAAACGTCCAGAGCTAGTAACAAAAATGTGCGTAGTCATTTAGAGTGAGCCCTAATTTAACCTAACCCTTGAAATTTGGAGTGAAAGGGGACGAACTTAGTGAAGCGGGCAGATGTAGGTGCCGAACTCGATGAGCTTCTCAAAATAAGCCGCCCGGCCCCGCCTCCACCCGCCACCTCCTCTCACGTTCAACCTCACCGTTGCCCGCGCGGACGGGACGGGACGGGCAGGGCCGTGGAGGTTATCTCGTGGAATAGCAGCGCCGGGGCCGGGCCGGGCCGCTTCCGCTGGGAATGGAAGTTATTCGCGCGGCCCGGCCGGGCCCGGCGCGGTGCCACGGGCTAATGATGATGGAGCAGAGGCGACCCCGCGGCGGCCTGACACTCGGTCAAACAAAGATAGAAATCGTAAAAAAAAAAAGAGGAGTAAAAGGCAAATACCGGAGTGGAACACGAGTCGCACAGTGCGGCAGCACCCAAAAAAAATGGGGTGAGGGGGGTAGGTTTTGAAGGACGACGAGGACTGTGCCTTGCCCCACAGCACCGTGATCAAAATCACCGCGTGAAATCACCCCCCTCGGACTGGAAAAAGTTTTACAGCCTGGCAGCTGACGGGCGGCCGGGGACGCGACGGAGCGCGTCCGAGAGCGCGTCCCACTTTTGTCTCGTCAATGATAAAAACACAACTTTGTTGTTGTTTTTGTTCTGTAAGCAAGATAATAATTTTCACTCCACTTCAGAGAGATTACAGCAATTTGACGGGAGTGCAAAAATTGTGTGCTGTTTGCTATCTTCGCAACGTTGTGAAGAATTTAGTTTAGCAAGAATTTGACAGTGCAGGTGCCTCGCCTCAGGTGCATCGTCTACGAGACATTACGCCCGAGGGCACAGAGCAATCTCGTAATGCCCTCTCGCTACTCTCTCTCTCTCTCTCTCTCTCTCTCTCTCTCTCTCTCTCTCTCTCTCTCTCTCTCTCTCTCTCTCTCTCTCTCTCTCTCTCTCTCTCTCTCTCTCTCTCTCTCTCTCTCTCTCTCTCTCTCTCTCCCACACACACAGACACATACACACATTCTCATACAGGAAAAGGTCGGGTAATGACAAGTAGTCGACACAGAAGTCGCGGGCGCCACTTCACTTTATCCTCAATCGATTTAATACGCGCAATAAAACACAGATGTGAGAAAGTGTGATGGAGCAGACAGGGCGGGGTGGGGTGGGGTGGGGCGGGGCGGGGCTGGGCGGGGCGGGGCGGGGCGGGGCGGGGCGAGGTGCCCGTCCACGCGCGACAACACTGCTTCCTTGTCTTACTATTGCCCGCGCCCGCGGCTCGCGGAACGCCTCCCTCCCCCCCTCCCCTCCACCACTCTCTTCTTGTACGCGTAGTATTGTACTTATTTTGATTTCCCCTGCGAGCGCCCCCTCGCCCCGCCCTGTCCCACCCCACCTCACCCCGCCCCCGCCTCACCCCGACCATACCGCACGGCGCTCCTTCGCGACGTGGTCACACTCGCCTTACGTCGGGCCCTCCTCCAACACCCACCGCCTCCTCCACTGTTACAAATACCGTAGGGCGTTACACGGTATGCCTACGGTCCGTACCGTAATTTTCGTGTACGGTCAGACCGTAGCGTATCCTTACGAAGCATTGCGTATGGAATGTTCTCCATTGAACTTCCCCAACATATTTATTGCAGGCTACACAGGGCGTACCGTAAGATTCAGACCGTAGTCAAAAATTAAGGTCCAGGACCAGGTAACAAATTAACGGCGAGTACCGTAGGCATTTACCGTGGTATTTTCAGCAGTGTCCTCCTTTTCCTTCTCCTCCCCTCCTCCTCCTCGTCTTCGTCCTCGTCCTCCTCCTCCTCCTCCTCCTCCTCCTCCCTCCTCCTCCTCCTCTCTTCCCCCAGACACCTCCCCCGCCGCTGTGGCCCCGACGCTCTCCGATCCGACACTCCGCCTCCGTTGGCATCCTGGAGCTCCCAGCTCCTGAAGCACCTGACCCTTAAACCTCCTGGTTCCTGTCTCAAGCGGACCCCGTCTGCGTGATCCTCCTGGAACCTGGACCCTCTTCTCTTTTCAGTGTGTAAAATAATTCATCGAAAAAGTACATATCTTTCCTTTGTTAAGTGTGTGACTAGTAATTTACACACCTACTCACCTACTAGCACTTCCACTGAAAACTAAGAGGCGTCTTCTGACGTTGAATTTTTTGCGTCCTCTTCTGAACGCCAAATATTGGTGTCCAAAGACCCCAAATATTGGAGTTCTCTCACAGAACACCAAATTTAAGCGTCTTCGGACGCCAAAATTTGCCGTTCTTTTCGCATTTGGCCTCTTTGAACCCCAGATTTTGGCGTCTTCGGACGCCAACATTTGGTGTCTTTGGACGCCCACATTTGATGTCTTTGGATGCCAGTATCTTGGCGTCTAAAGACGCCAACCAATTTTCGATGTATTCAATTACTGTGACGTCACATTCTCTTTCATGTGACATTCTTTTAAATATTAATTCCATATTTCTTTAAATGTGACTGTAAAATTCAGCCCGCAACGTCCGGCCAATGTATGTCATTTTGGCCATAATGGTGTACTAGTGTGCGATATTCACACACTTGCGGGTCTCCGCCCCGTCCTATAACCGATATACTGGCTACTTGACCTCCTTCCGCGGCACGCACCAGCAGGGCGGAGAGGACCGGAGGGGGGGGGGGGGGCACTTTATACTCTCCTCTCTCTTCTCCCCTAACATCCCCCCTGCTTCTGCCCCTTGATCCCGCTGCACTACCAGGCCAGGCCAGCACGGACGGTGACCGCAAAGGCGATCCAGACGGATGACCCCAGCACCTACCCCTCCCGTGGGGGTAGAGAGAGAGAGACAGAGAGAGAGAGAGAGAGAGAGAGAGAGAGAGAGAGAGAGGCGAAAAGATGGAGAGAGAGAATGTATGTGTGTGTATGAGACGGGGAGAGAAAGAAAACGGGGCAGGCCGGATAGGGAGGTCGCTGCGGCCTACAGAAGCGGAAGAGGTAAGTAGCTTTAGCTGCAAGTTAATCTCGGCCTCGGCGGCCCCCGGTCGCACTAACAAGTACAGGAGTAAGAGGCAGGGGCCTCTCTCTCTCTCTCTCTCTCTCTCTCTCTCTCTCTCTCTCTCTCTCTCTCTCTCTCTCTCTCTCTCTCTCTCCAGCTGCATAAAATGTTAAACGAACGTAATTATCGCTACTGCTGAAGTTTATGTTCCAGATTGGTTACGAGGACGTTGTTGAACATAGGGTTCCCTGGATTTTTCTTTTCATACTTTGAATTCCAGTACACGCGCATTTTTTGAGAAAACGCAGCTACCTCTTCTGAACTGTATCGAATCCAAGGGGCGCTTATTAGACTAAGCGGCAGAATAACCAGCAGCACGGCAGAGCGGCGCGGCGGCAGAGCCGCACTGCATTGCGAGCAGCAGCAGCAGAGAATAATTGTGTTGATACGCTTGGCTGTATTTTGCCCCCGAGACTTCCAGTGTTTCAGCGGCGGCGGCCTCCACGGTGAGGTGAGGGGCAGGGAGGGGGGGGATGGGGGAGCGATGGGGGGAGGGAGAAGGGGAAGAAGGCGGTAATAATTGCGCACTCTGGTGGGCAGGGCGTGCAGCTAGATCAGCAGTCCGTTGGGGCAGAACTGACCGCCCGCCACCGCCGCGCCGCCGCCGGCTCCTGCCCCTACCCCTGCCCCCTGCCCCTACACTGGAAATCCAAGTGTACGAATGTCGCTCACTTGTAGGTGATCAAATAAATTCACTCATTTGTAGATGAGCGAACAACCATTCACTTGTAGGTGAGCGAAGAACCATGCACTCACTTGCTGGTTAGCGAAGAACCATGCACTCACTTGCTGGTGAGCGAACAACCATTCACTCACTTGTAGGTGAGCGAATTACCATTCACTCACTTGTAGGCACAAGTGAGTGAATCTATTTGCTCACCTACAAGTAAGCGCCATTCGTACACTTGGATTTCCAGTGTACCCATGCCCCTGCCCCTATCCCTGCCCCCACCTCTACCCCTACCCCTGCCCCTGCCCCTGCCCCTACCCCTGCCCCTACCCCTGCCCCTACCCCTGCCCCTACCCCACGCCTTACCCCCCCTTGAACCCCTAGCCCGCCCTACTCGCCACCTCGTCCCCACCCTACCCCTACCCCTGCCCTGTACCTGCCCCCCCCCCCCTCAACCCCCAGCAGTCTGCTGCCCTCCTCCTCCACGACCCTGTCTCTGTCTCGCTCTCCCCGCGGACAGAGCAGCTGCCCCAACACGATATAATACTTCACGGAAACAAGGAAAGCGACTCTCCTCTGTCTCCGCGCTGTCCGACACTCCTCGACACTGCGACAGCAGCGTGGCCGCGGAGCGGTGGTGCAGACCGGCCAGGCCCGGCAGGCTAACGCACCACTTGACCTCACACTGTGAAAAATATGTCAGAAAGTTTACGACTTTTTTCGTAATTTGTGATTTTCAAATGGTGTTGTCAAAACTTACAATCGAAATCGGAAATTTACAAAACGCTCATTTGTGCTCGTTTAAGAATTACAAGTCGATACCAAGTGTCCATAAAAATTTTGTAATTTTACGATTTGATATCGAAACTTTACGACATTTCTCATGGAAAATTTTCCCGTAACACTTACGAATATTTTTCACAGTGTCAGAGTCCGAAGCTGATTTCATCGCCGCCACTGTAGATATAATAGTCCCATTTCTTGCCCGTATTGAGCAAGGATTTCTACATCGCTCAATAAGAGTCTTCTCTGATATTTTTACATCGCACCATTACAGTGATGTTGGCTGACATGACTTTAACAGAGGAGCACGTCACCGAAAACCTCGTCAAAATGACTCTAACAGAAAAATGTCAATCCAACCCGCTCTCCCAAGAGCATGAAAATTTGGTACAGAAAAGTCGCTCTCCCAAGAGCGAGAAACTCGACTCCTCCATTTACCAGTGGCGTGGCGCCGCCCTGAGTAGCGCGTAATTTAAACTTACAGCCCCCAAAGAAAACGGTGAGTTTTTATGATTTTTTTTTTTATCGCAGGCCCCCTATTCCTGTCTTGTCTTTTGCCTCTTCGGGACGATTGTCGCACAAGTTGCCTACCCACCCATAAGGCCGTGTGTAAAATGCCCCCCCCCCCCCCCCCCCGAGCGGGTTCCACTATCGATCAGGCCACCGTATGCAGCAGCGCCACCGAGCTCAAGGCCTTTCCGGGGAAGTGAAATAACCTGTGTGCTGCTCCTCCCAAGACAATAAGTATGAGAAATATACAGGCGCCCTGGCCCGCGCCGAGCCGAGCCGAGCCGCAGGAGCGACGGTTTTGTCGGCGCCCTGGACGGGGCTTTGATATATGGCGAACGAAGTCTTCCTCTTCCATCTGCCCTCCGCCCCTCCCCTCCTCCTCCCCCTCCTCCCCACCCTTCCTTTTCTGCCCGCCCGCGCAAACTGCACCAATAACACGTCTCATTCGTCAAGAACCTCCTTGGTCCGCTCCGCTCACCCCGTTATTTTCACCGTGCGGATAAACCCATTACATTCATCGTACCCATATGTATGGATTTGCGTGTATTACGACCCTGTTTTACCAACAACTTCTTTTCTGCCAAAATATTGCTTTTAAAGAATGTCTAAATTCATTTTTAAACGCCTCTGCGAGTTTGCTAGAAAAATATTTCACCAATGAAAACTTTTACTTGGTGGCTTGCATATGTCACATAGAGTAAGTTTATTTAAGAAAAGCAGTCCATTTCGTTCGACCTCTCCGATTTGGACGAAATTTGGTGGAAAGCTTCCTCACATGAATAGAAGAAATAAAGGCCACGAAGGATTTGGCCGAATTTTTTTTTCTTGGAACGGTGGCCAAATTAGTGTCTTTTTGCAGTGTATTTGGTCAATTTGGCTAGAGTTTTCGTCCGAATTGGACGCTATTCCACTTTCTCACGTAAAATTGTCCAAGGAACACGGTGGTGCCCTCGGAATGGCTCTCCAGCTCTTAGTTTTGATGACACTGCCAAAAATACCTCAAAAAGTACCCCCAAAAAAAAAGAAAATTTGGAGGGAAACAGTGAAAAAAAACCTTTTTCTGGACCATTTTATCATGGTTTCTGGTAGAAAATGATGGGCTGAAATTGAACTTGGTCGCAGATTATTAGCTCAAACCATTTAGAAGTTATGAGGCAAAGAAGATTCGTAATTTCGTGTATTTTCTTAAAAAAAAAATCTTGAAATTTTGAGAAAGCAGTGCCAGCTTTTACCTAGAGGATAGGTGAGGGAGGTTACCTCACGTTGGAACCCATACTCGATGTCGTCACGGACATCCAGGATCATACTGGTGGTGTTATCGCGGACTCCTGGAGGTACCCGATGACGTCCTCCGCCCAAAGTCACTTAAAGGTTGTTTTTAGTAGCTGATTCCATTTCCGGGTGTTGGGTAGGTTGCCTACCCGCATAGCCCAGGCTGGGCACTGCGCTCTGCAAGTATCTCTGACGGCAAGATGGGGTGGGAGGGGGAAGGGAAGGAGGGGTCTTCGGGATCGCCGAAGTTACCACGGGAACAGAGGCAGCGGGTAGGCAGCCTCCCAACAAGCCTCCCAACACGTACGTGTAGGTGGCGGCTTTGCCTCCTGCCACTACACCCTGTGCCAGCGGTAGCGGCAGAGCACGGCAAAAAAACACTAATTTGGCCACAGTTCCAAGAAAAAAAAATTTCGGCCATATCCTTCGTAGCATTTGCTTCTATTCATGTGAGGGAGCTTTCCACCAAATTTCGTCCAAATCGGAGAGGTCGAACGGAATGGACTGCTTTTCTTAAATAAATTTACTCATAGCAGAGCAGTGGTCATCGTGATCAAGCCAACTTTGACACCAGGCGGGAAAGGACGAAACAATGGAAGAGTAATAAAGTATATGCTCTAAAGGGGAAAGAAATGTGCTTTTTTCTTTTGCCGGACGTGGTTAAGAGGCACAGGAATGCCAATTTGGGGACATACGACGCACGGTACGGTATAGTGAGGGAAGAGAAGTATATAGGGGGGAACGGCATGACAAGGGAAAAAAAGGGAATTGGTGGCATCAGCGGGCGGGCAGGTCCTGCGCCGGCCGGGCCGGGCCGGGTCGGGCCGCATGCTATCAGCAGCTCCCCTCCTCCGTCGTGTAACAATTGCTTTGTAGCATTCCGCTGCAGTGCGTTGCATGATGGGATATGCGGTTTGCTCTGCGGCCGCGGGCGGGGCGGGGCGGAGCGGGTCAGCGCGGGGGCGGTGCGGGGGTGGTGCGGGGGCGGTGCGGGGGCGGTGCGGGGGCGGCGAGGACACTCCGACAAGGTCCGGCGGTCGCGAGCGCAGAGATTACTGAAAATCCAACAGTGAGCAATGCACGCTGTGTGTAACGTGTACCGGGTGTTTCAGAGAAGACGCAGAAGCGAGCGGGTTTGCCTACTCGCTCTGCCCGTAAGGCGCCATAGCCCCTTGGGTAGGCAAACCCGCTCGCACCTGCCTGCGTCTTTTCTGAAACACCCGGTACATGGACATGCTCACTGTATATAATGTGTGCATGGGGATGCTCACTATAGTTTCAACAGTGAGAGTGGCTGTGATCACACTATGAAACCAAGTGTTCAACTGTTCAACAATTGTAAGTGTGCAGCTTCCAGTATAACAGGTGCATGTGCGCAACTTAGTATTTGTGCAATTGGAAGTGTCAAACTTGCCAGTGGTACACTTGTAAGTGTTTAACTCGACTGTTGTGCACTTGCAATTGTTCAACAAGGATAGTGTTGCATGGGGCAGTTGAACACTTGCAAGTGCACAACCGTTGAGTTGAACACACCCAGAAAACGGCATTCTAGCTTTTAGTATGTTAACATTCTAATACTATACTCTAATGGAAAACTCTAAAGCGCATACTAATGTTTAGAGGGTAAACATACTATTGCAAAACTCCTAACTGACATACTAATGTTCAAGTGATTAACACACTAATGCAACAATCTAGCCTAACATACTAATCTTTAGTATGTTAAACCCTTAATCGAACCCTGGAACGCGTCCGCGCTCGGCTACGGAATGACGTGGGGATGTTGGAGCGGCTTTTCCATCACGTACCGGTGGTCGAGTGGTTAAAGTGATAGGATCGCAGCACGGAAGTTCGAGGTTCAACTCTCTGTCGGGTAAGGTATTTCCTCATTCATGTAATGCGTCCTCATTGTTAATATCAGGGAGGATCGATCACAAGAGCATTCTTCAGAACCAAGGACAAATCTCTTTCTATTTTAATAAGATCTGCTGAGCGGAAAACACATCGGTCGGCCTTCCATTTTTCCTAGATTAGAAGTCTAACCTACTGAGGAATAGTATGTCACATTCTAACTTGACATACTAACCAGACATACTAAACTTTAGTATGTGGCATACCTACCTCATGGATTAGTGGATTACATACTAAATAATAGTATGACATACTTGGTTCGTATTATAGTCGGCAAAACCCCTAAACATTAGTATGTTACTCTAAAATTGAGAATATGGTTTTCTGGGTGCACTGAGAAGTGTACAACTGGCGAGTTAAACACGTGAAATTGCACAACTGCCGAGTTGCACACTTGTGCGTGTTAGGCTGGAAGTTGCACACATACAAGTGTTGAACACTTGGTTTAACAGTGCACTTTACATACAGTGAGCATCATGTCCATGCACACGTTACAAACAGTGAGCATGTCATGCACACTTTGTATACAGCGTGCATTCCATGCACACCTTATATACAGTGTGCATTGCTCACTGTTGGATTCTCGGTGATGCCCCATCTGGTCCAGCCAGCAGGCCACTATATATACCTGTGGCAGCCGATGCTCTAATAATACCAGGAAGCCATCACCGCGGAGTGGACACGCGGTGCAGCCCGCTTACCCTCCCGCCCGCCCGCCCACTGCCCACCTGCCCGCTCGCCGCAGGCACGCTGCAGCCCCGATACTCTGCAAACTCAAGTGTCGTACAGTACTGCAGTAAAAAGTGTAGGACCAATGGTTCTGCAGTTTTAGTGTAGGACACCCTGTGTCCTGCAGTTTTAGTGTAGGACACCCCGTGTCCTACAGTTTTAGTGCAGGACACCCTGTGTCCGACAGTTTTTAGAGTGGTCAGACAGAGGTAGTCCTACACTAAAAACTGTCGGACACAGGGTGTCCTGCACTAAAAACTGTAGGACACGGGGTGTCCTACACTAAAAACTGCAGGACACAGGGTGTCCTGCACTAAAAACTGCAGAACCATTGGTCCTACACTTTTTACTGCAGTACTGTACGACACTTGAGTTTGCAGAGTACGAAATGGAAACACGACACGCCCCCAGTGTTTCTGATTTGGAATTTGGAACGGCGGCGGCGGTGGCAGCAGCAAGGGCGGTGAGCGTGCGCACCTGCGCGCCCCGCCCCGCCGCCCGGCCCGGAACTCGGAACATACCGAATTCCAAACCCAATTGATTATTTATATTTGCATGCGGCGGCACTACTGCAAAAACTACTCCGTTTCGTGGAAAACGGGGTAGGGCACGGCAGAAGGGTGCACTGTAATCAAAAGTTTTCAACTGACGCACACTTGCAAGTGTTGAACACAGTGTTTAACCCTGTATAATGCTTGGTTAAAAAGCCCGTGCATTTCATTGGCGACAAAAGTGTTCAACGCTTTAGTTGGACACATTGTGCTGGCCAACATATCGGTGTAACACTATTGTCTCATATGAAATACATGCTCCTTTCATCCAAGTATCTTAATGTGGTCAACACTGTGTTCAACACTATAGTAAGTGTGTGTCAGCTGAACACTTTTGATTACAGTGTAATAGAGAGGAAAATCGGTCGGCACGTCGGTATTTTGCAAAGCGGTGCCATTCGACCGGAAGTGCGCAGCGTGGCAGTAACCGTCGCAGTCTATTTAAACAAAAAAGAAATTGCTTTACGCTTTAGAGCTGGTATAGTGAAAAGAACCGCACCGGCGAACAAAATACCACACACAAACACACGCACGCACACATACACACACACACACATCAGAGAGCCGACGACAACCAGCTTTACTCCGAGGCCGCGCGCGCGCCTCCCCCCGGCCTGTTATTTTATTTATTTCGATTTTCGTTGCTTTTGCCGATACACCGGCCCATAAAACGCGGCAATAAGATCTTTCTTTTAATTTACAAAAATCCGATACATTATAATAAAGCAGAGGGGTCTAACGCGTGATGTTGTCGGATATCGCGCGGGCTCGTCAGAACGCGTGGGACCACGCGGCACGCGTACGCGCGCTCTGGTGGCGCAAATATGTATCCAGTTACCGGCCATGGGGCCGCCCCACCCCGCCCCGCCCCACTCCTATCCGCCCCGCCTCGCCCCACCCCACCCCTCGCTCACAGAGCACCCCGCACGGCAGGTAACCCCCAGCTGCCGCGGCGCGGCGAGGGGTAGCGTAGCGTGCCCCAGCCCCTGTGTCCCCGGGGAGCTCACCGAGCTCACTCGGCCCCAGGCCCGCCCGCCTCCGGTTGTCGGCTCCGCTAATAAATATCTATACATATTAATATGCAGTCGGATGCACGGGCGTGGCTGGCCGGGCTGGCCCCGCCCCGCCACTCACCACCCCACCCCGCCCCGCCCCGCCCCGCCCAGTCCCGCCTTTCCGCGCCTAGATTCAAACTCATCTCGTGGTGATCGTTGTTTGATAGCTCGTCCCGCCGTGATCGACGACGCCCTGCGCTCCTCCCGCACTGACAACTGAGTTGCGTCTATTGACCCCAAATTTTTGGCGTCCTTACGAAACACCAAATGTTGGTGTCCAAAGACGCCAAATATTGGCGTCCTCTCACATAACACCAAACTTTTGGCTTCTTATAACGCCAAAATTTGGCGTTCCTTTTTTGCTCTTAGCGTCTTCGAACTCCAGATTTTGGAGTCCAATATTTGGTGTCTTTTGATGCCAGTATCGTGGCGTCCCAAGACGCCAACCCAATTTCAGTGCATTTCTAAAACTGGGTCGCTAAAAAAAGTCCGCCGCCGGCCGGGCTCGAACCGCCGCCGTCAGCCGCCGTGGGCGGCAGCCAAGCAGCCGGGGCCGGGGCGGGGCCGGCCGGCGCAACGCGGACCAGACCGGTCATTGTTTCCATTTGCAATACAATATGACCCCGGTGCAAAGTTAAATTGAATTGTAAAGTTGACTTAGCGCGTGGCGAATATGCCAGTCAGGAAGGGCGGGGCGGGGAGGTAGCGGCTGCTCACCCTCTTTCTCTCTCTCTCTCTCTCTCTCTCTCTCTCTCTCTCTCTCTCTCTCTCTCTTCTCTCCCTCTCTCTCTCCCCTCCTTCCCGCTCGCCCTCCCTCCCGTTTTTTCATCTTGCACGTCCGATCCGGTGCGCTTTATATTTTCTGTCGCGCTTCAACTCATTTACGCGGACATTTACATTAATGCATTCCGTTTCACGCAGCATCCCCCGCCCTTCCGCTCACGCCCTTCCGGTGTGGGCCGGAGCGTGGGATAGGGGTCGCGCATGCAACTTTAAGTCGCGCGGGGAGGGAGGAGGCGCTCTTACCAACCACGGGGAACCCACCCGGGCGCCAAGCCGGACCCACCTGACCGACCAGGCAGGGCGTCGTAATGTAAAATTGTTTTGGCCTTTTATGCCAATATCTCATGAACGGTACACGGTATCTTGACAAGCAATGACTCATTGGACAGCTAAGATTCTATTTTAATTTCGTCACCGTACGACTCAAAGTGATCAAACCAGTCCTTGAGCCCTATAAAATTATTTTTGATTTTTGATTATTATTTTCTTTGCCTATGAGATATTGACGAAAAAGTGTGAAAAAGGCCAAAACAATTTTCGTTATGTTACGGCGCCCTGCCTGGTCGGTCAGGTGGGTCCAGCTTGGCGCCCGGGAGGGTTCCCCGTGGTTGGTAAGAGCACCTCCTCCCTCCCCGCGCGACTTAAAGTTGCATGCGCGACCCCTATCCCACGCCCTGCGACCAGGGTCCGGCCCGGCCCGGCGGGCACCTGCACCACCCTGGGGCCGTCAGAGCAGAATAAAGGTGACGAGAACGAGGAGCAGGGTGACGGGCATCGCAATATCGGCAATATCTCATGCAGCCAGCGGGCACTTGCCCTTGTTAGGACTCGCCGGGCCGGGGAGCTTTTGCACCCTGCCCTCCCTCCACTCAGCTGTGCACTTCCGGTCGAGTTCTCACCTCACTATCCATCACGGGGCCCCCTGGACGCGGCACGCCGGAAGGGACCGCGAACTTGTATCCGATTAGCGGCGACGGCGACGCCCCCTGCCGGCAGCAGCGCGCACCTGAGCGCCGGGCCAGGGTCTGCTGTTCTGCACCACACTACACGGTAAAATCGTCCTGGTTTCCAAGCAGCTACGATTTTCTTATATAGAGAAAATATATTGTAGCGTCTTGGTTTTTTTCAAAACTGCTTGGAAACCTGCTGGTCGTAATTTTTACCGAGTGGAAAAAAATATCTCAATCCAAATTGATTGAAGGCAGATGATACTGCAAGAAACATTGTGATATGTGTGGGGTGCATTTTGTGTAATGATGTGGGTTTTTGAAGGTAAGGTGATGCCTGGCAAGAGTTAAGTTCTGAAATTTAGCTGAAGCTCTCGATTCTACGGCGTTCCCGTCACGCTCCCGGTTTTGTCCTCACCGCTCTTCAGTCAAGCCCGCGGCTCTCCTAAGGCCCCGCACCCGCCTCTTCTCCCGCTCTGACACTCAGTTAATTTTCGTGGTGTCATGATAAAACCTCATGGGCAACTGAAAAAACTGCCGCCCTCAATGTGTTAAGTTTAGGCCAGCTCGAAATTTATGTAATGTATCATCTGCTAAAAAGCGACAAAAAACGCTATTTTCTTATTCTTTTACGTTCTAGCGCAGAGAAGCGCACAAAAAGATTCTCGCACCTCTAATAATCAGCTAGATCGCCCCTGCTGCACTCTGTCAGCTCCTAACAAGAATATACAGAGTTGGCGAAGGGCGGGGCGGGGCGGGGCGAGGCGGGGCGGGGCGGGGCGGGGCGGGGCGGGGCGGGGCGGGGCGGGGCGGGGCGGGCGGGGCAGGTGGGGCGGGGCGGGGCGGGGCGGGGCGGGGCGGGGCGGGGCGGGGCGGGGCGGGGCGGGGCGGGGCGGGCGGGGCGGGGCGGGGGGGCGGGGCGGGGCGGGGCGGGGCGGGGCGGGGCGGGGCGCCAGCGCACAACAGCTCCGTCCTCTTTGGGGTGCATATTAAGTGGCCCGAATTAGACCTGACAACGTGCCGACTTTGTTTGGCGCCTATTACACGGGCGCGGGACGAGGAGGGGGCGGTGCGGTGCGGGGCAGTGCGGGGCGGGGTGGGGTGGGGCGGGGCGGGGTAGGGCGGGGCAGCCACCACACCAAGACCCCATCGGCCTCCTGAAGAAGTCACTCCGCCGCCCCGTGCACTCAGTGGCGGGCAGCAGCGGACCAAACTGCATAAAACTCCCTTTCGTTTCTTGTGTGCTTCTTTTCGTTTTTTTTCGTTTTTTTTATTTATTTATTTATTTATTTATTTATTTTATACTCTTCGTCCCTGCTCCATCTCTGCTTCCCCTTTTCGTTTTCACAAACGTCCCGCGGCGGTCTGGGTTTGAGCGTGGCAGTCGAGAAGCAGCGGGGGCGGCGGGGGCGGCGGGGGCGGCGCGGCGGCGGGGGCGGCGGGGACGGCGGGGGCGGCGGGAGCTGCGGGGGCGGCGGGGGCGGCGGGGGCGGCGGGGGCAGCGGGAGCGGTGGGGGCGGCGGGGGCGGCGGGGGCGGCCACCCTGCCGGAGCCCGTCTCGACCCGCGCGCCTCCGGCCGCACTCCGTACTGCGCGGTCCTGCTTCGGTGCAGCGGGTCCCCCTTCACCCTTCACCATGGGGGAGCCTGGAAATGCGTTTTATGAAATGTCTGGGGTGGGAGGGGGACGGGGCGGGGAGGGTTAGAGGCCGAGGTAGGGGCGGGGGCGGGGCGGGGGCGGGGCGGGGGCGGGGGCAGGCACACGCACAGGAGACTGCCGCATTATTATTATTATTATTATTATTATTATTATTATTATTATTATTATTATTATTATTATTATTATTATTATTATTATTATTATTATTATTATTATTATTATTATTATTATTATTATTATATAGAAGATTGGGGGAAGTGGGGCTAGTAGGGTGGGTTTCGGCGGGACGCGCTGCCGCCACCTTGTTTTGGCTGAACTGCGCTGCGCGGCGCGACGCCCACGCCACCCACGGCCTACCTGAGCCCTGAGCCCGCCAAACTGGGAAACCAAGTGTTCAACTGTTCAACACTTGTAAAAATGTGCAACTTCCAGTATAACACGTGCAAGTGTGCAACTCAGTATTTGCCAATTAGAAGTGTCAAACTCGCCAGTCGTACACTTGTAAGGGTTTAACTCGACAGTTGTACACTTGCAAGTGTTCAAAAAGGGAAATGTTGCACGGGGAAGTTGAACACATGCAAGTGCACAAATGTCGAGTTAAACACTTACAAGTGTACAACTAGCAAGTTCGACACTTGGAATTGCACAAATACCGAGTTGTACACTTGGACGTGTAGGACTGGAAGTTGCACACATTGAAGTGTTGAACGGTTGCACACTTGGTTTAACAGTGCAACCGCCGTCGCAAGCAGTTTACCGGCTGGTAGGGTTCTCCATATGGGAAAGTTTTCCTAGACAAACCCTGCTTACTTGGCAACATGCCTACACCTATGTACTGCAGTTTGCCTAGAAGGCAGGGTTTGTCTAGGAAAACTTTCCCATATGGAGAACCCTACCGGCTGGTCAGCCGTCCAGGCGAGCTGGTGACCGCGTGCACTCACTGTAGTGGAAGAACTAGAATAAACCCTTCCACTCTCAACCGAACCTCGGACTTCAACCCCCTTTCATTCACCATCCAACATACTACCTCCCTCCCCCTCCTGCTGCTGGCGACCAGGGAAGGGGGCACGGACCACGGACACGCGCTGCCAACATTCCGGTGATGAAATACGTGTGCGCGAGCGAAACACACACACACACACACACACACACACACACACGCGCATCAGACACGGGAATACAAAGAATGTGCGTGCAGACGACAAAACATGATATCAAATACGTAGCGTATACGACCGGAATGCAGGAATAGTGTATCTCCGCTCTTCCACCATCTTATCCAGCTGCCCCCGGCGCGCGCACACATGCACTCTCTCTCTCTCTCTCTCTCTCTCTCTCTCTCTCTCTCTCTCTCTCTCTCTCTCTCTCTCTCTCTCTCTCTCTCTCTCTCTCTCTCTCACACACACCTTGACAGTCTGTTCCTGTTCTATCTCATATTCTTCTAACACATGCTCCTCGGTTCCCCTTTCTCCCAGAGAAGCGACTGAAAATACAACAACCATTCTCTCGTACGTCATCACGTTTCGGAGCGTTGTTAATTCTTCGCGTTAATACCCCGTGTTTGCTTGAGTCTGGCGCGGGACGGGGTGGGGTGGGGCGGGGTGGGGCCGGGCGGGGCGGGGCGGGGCGGGGCGGGGCGGGGCGGGGCGGGCTGTTCCTGCCCTCATCCAACTTGTCGGCGGGCCGCGCGCGCTCCTCTCTCCCGGGAGAGAGGATATAAATTGGCTTTGTGATTATAAGCTACGCGGTTACGACTACTGTACTCGTAAGGGTAGCTAGCTGCAGGCAGGAGCGGAGCCGGTGGCCTCGCTGCTACCCCCCCCCCTCCCCCCCTCTCCACAGGCACAACCCCCGCTATGTCGGACAGATTGTCCTCCCGTTCCTCGCAGCCCGGCGACCTTAAAACAGCCATTAATTATAAAATTCATGTCTCCGTCGTCCCCCCACTCCTCTTCTTTATCCTACTCCTCCTCCATCTCCTCCTCGTCCTCGTCCTCGTTCTCCTCCTCGTCCTCGTCCTCATCCTCGTCCTCGTCCTCCTCCTCGTTCTCATCCTCCTCCTCCTCCTCCTCCTCGTCCTCATCCTCATCCTCCTCCTCCTCCTCCTCCTCCTCCTCCTCCTCCTCGTCGTCGTTTTCGTCGTCTTCGACTCCACAAAGTACGGGTAGCAGCCAGATAAGTCACTTGACTCAGGGCTTCCATTTTGCCTCGCCAACTTACTTGATATATTTGTTATTTGACCTAAGAAATTGTTCGTCTTCTAGCAAACGCCGCCTGAAATAGTAAGATACCTGTACAGGGTATGTTTCTTTGAATGCGTAACAGTGTTACGGGATTGCATTTTCTCCAGCGCTGCAGGGGCCATGGTGCCTTACGCAGGCGAGTGGGGTCGGCGAACCCGCAACACTGTTACGCACTCTAAGAAACACCCGGTACCTGTACCCGCAGAGTGCAAAACTAGCCGACGCACGGGCCTGCTGCTGCCTCTGAGCTGAGCGCCCAGTCGTGGCCAGAGGTAGAGAGGCGTTCCGAGAACACCACCGCGCGAGTTTAGTGGTCTATGTTAGGCGGGGCGGGGCGAGGCGGGGCGGTGTTCAGGGGCAACAGGTCTGCCGGTCCGCCCCGCCCCGCCCCGCCCCGCCCCGCCCCGCCCCGCCCCGCCCCGCCCCGCCCCGCCCCGCCCCGCCCCGCCCCGCCGTATGATGATAAAGTTTGAAACACGCCAGCACATTACGGGTCGCCCTGGTCCTGGCCCGGCTAGCCCTGGCCGAGCAAGTACGGTTAATGGCTTTGTGGCCCGCACTGCTCGCTTGAGCCCGATTTGCCGAGTCGCTGAACCGGACGGTCGGGGCCGGGCCGGGCCGGGCCGGGCCGATCCGGTCCCGGCCAGCCTGCAGGGTCCGCTCCGCTCTCCACCAGGTGCGGGGGCGGGGCCCGGCCGGACAGGATACAGATAAAAACTGTAGCACCTCTCCGAGGGGGTATGCACTTGCGTAATAATAGTTGGGTCACTCTACCGGTACACTGGAAAAACAAAGGTGCTAAGTCCTACCTTTAAAAGGCACTAAGAAAATTTAGTGCCTTTCCAAAGGCATTAAGATTTAGTGCCCCAGGAAAGGCACTAAATTTTGTTAGTGCCTTTTAAAGGTAGGACTTAGCACCTTTAGCTGACCATCTGCGTATACTCCATACAAATTTAGTGCCTTTCCAGGGCACTAAGATTTAGTGCCCCAGGAAAGGCACTAAACCTAGCACTTGATTTTAGCGCCCCAGCAAAGGCGTTGCTTAGTACCTTTGTTTTTCCGGTGTAATGAAGGCGTAATAGTATGCGTAATAGAAGCGTAATAGCAGCGTGATAGCCAAAATTGTCCGTTTCCCCACGAACTTTTGGGTTATTTTGGTCCTTTTTTGCCTATCTTTGGCTAAACTTGTTCAATTTCGGAGCGTAATTCAGCGTAATAGACGTAATAGTCGGGTCACAGATTTTAAGAGTGAATACAGTTACTACCTTGACAACTAACTGGCGTAACTCCTCCCAAAAGATTAGTGCTCAGAGAGAGGCTACGCTGGAGACTGGCCGAGCCGTCACAGAATAAGCCCCTTTCCAAAACATTCAGCCGCTCCGGAGGGCCCGGCCCGGCCCGCCCTGGCCCAGGCATTATTCATCTGACGGACGGACAAAGGACAAACGGAATAGCGCGATCGCGAGAGAGGGGGCCGATCGTGGTGGGAAACGTGTTCGCGCACTGCAAACAGTCTGAATGTCTCGTTGGTGTGTGATTTTCCATATTCGCACCCTTGAAGTATGTAACATTCCTACTCACTAAAAAGTTCCTGTCGAAATGTCACTCCATACGGTGTAAGCTTTGCACTCCGCTAGTGTAAAGCCTCTTAACTACACCACGTGGTGTAAAAAGTGGTTGTTTACACTTCTCAGTGTGAAAATAGACCATAAAGTGTAAACCCGATGTGGGCATACACTTCTAGGTGTAAAACTCTTTACCTCGCAGAAAGTGTAAACCTTCTTGCTCCTGATTGTCCCAGAATATTATGCGTATTTTAAGCAACGCGAGGTGTCGTTGGAAACGTATGTGACCTAGGCTAGGCAGGCAACCTATTATATGGACGTGAATTACCTTTGCCTACCCAGTTAGGAGCATCCAACCACCGAAAGATGGAGAGCCGTTCTTCCTCAAGTTTACCGTAGAGCCCGTATGGGGGTGTCGGACTTTTTGTCGACGAGGTCAAAAACTCACTCAGGGGGTCCAGTCGGGTCCAGTAGTACGTAAATGTAGCGGGGTTTGGATGGGAAACTGGGAACTTTCCCTGCGTAGTGCAAAATTTACACTTATACGAGTGGTCTATTTTTACTCTGTCACAGTGTAAAGTTAACACCGTAAGGAGTGAAATTTGGCAGGAACTTTTTAGTGTGTACACCCGGAAAAAGCTGCTCGATCTTGTAACAAGAAAAGGTACTTCACTGGAAAAACAAAGGTGCTAAGTCCTACCTTTAAACGGCACTAAAGATCCAAAGGCATTACAGTTTATGTTTTTCCGAAATATTTTCATGCAATGGAATACAATTAAAATCGAAGACCTATATACGAAATCTACGCAAAATTCCGCGTCAAACGAGCCTACCTACATGTGATGGTGTTGTATTGTTTTACTTGCTTTTCATTTGCTGACCGCTTATCAGAACCCTATCACATGAAGACTCGTTCGACGCGGAATTTCGCGCGGAATGCGACAATGTATCTTAAAATGTGATTGGTTTGCTCATACAGAAAACATTTTTAAAAAACTGAAAATTTACACTTTAGCACCCCTAAAAGGGTTTTAGTGCACCCCTGGAAAGGTAGGATATCGCACCTTTGTTTTTCCAGTGTTGAGACAAGAAAATCCACCTGCTGTCAGCAAGAACATTTCCTTGTCTGAAGTAAATTGGCATCACGAAAAACCTCGAGTTCTTGGTGCAAGAATGCGGGGGTGTAGGAAAAATCAAACTTTTACTTGTTTATGTGTAGGAAATGAGGATTGACCTAATCACAAGGGGTGAGACGAGGGGTAATTCACCTCCGTAATACACTGTACACCTGATCCATGTATTACGCCGTAATAGATACGTAATGTAATACCGAAAAACACGAGAATGTGCTTTAAAGTGATAAAATCTTGTGTGTAGGTGTAATACAGGTGTAATACCGTATAATACCGAGTAGTCTGTACAAGATTTCCCCCTCGGGATGAGACACTTACTCATACCTACACGTGCGTGACATTCACACACTAGATAACGAGGCAGTGTGTGCTGATGCGGTAGGGCGGCGCGGGGCGCAGGTTTCCGTGGTTGCGGCCGGTAAGGTATCACGTGACACAGAGGGGGCCCAGCCGGGCGGCGCGCCACGTGACAATTAGAGGCCCTCCTCCGGCCCACCCGGCCCGGCCTGCTTCCTTCTAGAAGCTCTCCTTACAGAGAGCTGAGCCTGAGGAGAGAGACTTGGCAGAGACTGAGACTGAGCGAGCACCCACTGCCCCCCCCCCCCACCCCATGCCGTACTTACCTGGCGGGCGGTTGTAAATTACCAACGAGTGCTGCGCGTAAGCACGCACGCCCCGCCCGGAACACATGAGCACATCCCTCACGGGGCGGAGCGTGACGCGCCGTGGCGCCCGGAGGTAACGCTCCTCGCTCTGTTTGAACTGCAAACGTCACGACGTGTAATTACTGTACTCTGTTAAACCAAGTGTGCAACTGTTCAACACTTGAATGTGTGCAACTTCCAGTCTTACACGTCCAAGTGTACAACTCGGTATTTGTGCAATTCCA
>CM066259.1:466561-474085 GCA_033675135.1 Frankliniella intonsa
GAGAGAGCCAAGACAGCCCCCGCCTTATCCTCGGTGCAATTAGAAAGCACCCCAGCGGTGAAAGCGCCTTCGCCGTAACTTTGCCAAAGTTGTTTTATGAGGAGCGGGATATGGCACGCGGTGGCTCGCACCACTCAGCCTGGCCACCCGCACACCTCAACGGGATGGGGTGGGGCGGGCGGGGGGCTGGCCTGTTCAGTTTAGCTTTAGCTTAATATGACGGATCAGGATTTCCATAATCTCGCGTTACGTATATTTTATTTTTATCAACTTTTAAAATCAGGGTATCCGAAGAGGAGTCTTTCCGACACGCTGTGAAAAATATCTTCGTAAATTTACGATGTGTTTTGTTAATTACGTTTTACGAAAGATGTTATAAATTAACGACAACCCAATCCAGCTATCCTGATTAAATTTTAAGTCGGTACTTAGGTATTGCAATATTACGAGCTCTTATATTCTAATTTGACAACTGCACCTCAGGCGAAAAATTTTCCCGTAAACCTACAACTATTTTTTCACGGTGCTTGTTGGGCGCTGGGCGCTGCTGCTGCGGCCGGGCGGAGTCAGCCGCGCGGGTAGGCAACACGCTGCGCTCGCGCGCCAGGCGTTGCCTACCCGGACCGCCGGGCAGCGCTCTAGCGGGCGATACTCCACGCTGCGGCGCGAATACGCCCGGGCCCGCGCGCCCGGCACTGTCAAATGGCACTCTTTCTACACTGTAAAAAGCTCCGCTTGTGCCCGTCAAACAATGACCTGCATCACCGTTTTCGTCACACGCGGAGCTTTTGGTGACAAAATTGTTGCCGAAAAAAAGAGGTCACACGCAAGTGTCGCTGAAAAAAGGTAACAAATTAGGAATGTTATAGTGTACACTTCCTAGAAAAATTTTCCCGTAAAAAAAACCTCCAGCAATGTTTCACAGTGTGGGCCCTGAGGGGACTAATGCTGGCCGGGGTGGGGCCCCCGTGCTGCCGCCCCTCCCCGCCCACTCCTTTCCAATAACATTTTTCGGTGAGTCGTATTTAAATTAATGGGCATCTCGATCCATCACGCAGAGAGGGGGCGGGCGCGGGCGGCGCCTGAGGACCACGAGCTACTGCCGTGGTTCGGATGGGGGCGGGGGCGGGGCAGGGGCGGCAACTCATCTGGGCCCCACACTTGAACAAGTAAAGGTGAGTCTTTTCCAGGGAATTAAAGACACTTGAAGAGAGGTACCGGGTGTTGCTTTGAATGCGTACACGCTACAACCCTATGCACGATTTTTCCATCGTTATGCACGATTTTAAACAAGCATAGTTATGCACAAAATTTTATGCATCACTATACTTTGTACATAATTATGCACAAATTTGTGCGGGTTTACCTACCCAAACCGCCCGTCAGGCACGACATGGCCCCTGCAGCGCTCGCGAGTGTGCAATCCCGCAACACTGATACGCATTCAAAGAAACACCCGGAGTACATGCATAGAAATTCACACACTCGGGTCTCCAGTGCAGGGGCCCAACGCGACGCGAATCTCACCTGGCCGATACGGTCGAGCAGCGCCACCCGCCGCCACCAGGTCGAACATGGCCCCAACTCATGTCCCCCTTACTGTACTCCGGGCCGGGCTGGCGGGGCGGGGCGAGGCGGGGCGGGGCGAGGCGGGGTGGGGCCATTCCCTGCTGTGCTGTGCTGCAACTTTTGGACAGCGCCCCCCTCATTTTGTACCATAACTTACGAGGAGGGAAGATGGGGCGGCAAAACTCCGTCATCGTGAGCCTCTTAACGGAGAGAGCGAGAGAGCACAGAACACGGGCCCAGCGGGGCCCGTGCGGAGGAGAGAGAGGTAGAGAGAGAGAGAGAGAGAGAGAGAGAGAGAGAGAGAGAGAGAGAGAGAGAGAGAGAGAGAGAGAGAGAGAGAGAGAGAGAGAGAGAGAGAGAGAGAGAGAGAGCGGTGCGAGAGCACTCACCGTGGGCCCGGTGGGACTTGCGCGAGCTCCAGCGCTGCTGCTGCTGCTGCTGCTACTATCGGACTTGACACGCCAGACTGGGCGACATATTTTCGCCTGGCTCTCCGACTATTCCGTGTTTATGTGTTTATTCACTTCCCACCACGTCCGTAATGGTGATTCACGCTAAAACATGTAGAACGCGTTCGTCGCCGGCCTCCATCCGCCTCCGGACACGCCCCGCACCCCCACCCCAATAATCGCCCCCCCCCCCGGTCTCCCCCACCCCCCTCACCGTTCTCCCGGTCGGCCCCTCTCCGCTTTTGTAATGATTCCTAGCCTTAATTGGGCCGAAAACGACTTCCCAGAGCTTTTGCGCTGGTCTGTGGCGGAGAGGCAGCAGACAACTTGGCTGTGGGGGGGGGGGGGGGTGCGCTTGAGGGCGGTGTGGTGGGCGGGGCGGGGTTGGGCGGGGCGGGGCGGGGCGGGGTGGGGTGGTGCGGGCGGGGTTGGACGGGGTTGGGCGGGGCGGGGCCGGGGTTGGGCGGGGCGGGTTGGGCGGGGCAGGGCGGGCGGGGTGGGGTGGGGCGGGGTGGGGTGGGGTGGGGTGGGGTGGGGTGGTGGGCGGGGTGGGGTGGGGTGGGGCGGGGTGGGGTGGGGTTGGGGGGGGTGGGGCGGGGGGGGTGGGGCGGGGTGGGGTGGGGTGGGGTGGGGTGGGGTGGGGTGGGGCGGGGTGGGGTGGGGCGGGGCGGGGCGTGGCCGGCCGGGTCAGGCTGCCCCGCCACGTGCCCGTTCATTGATGAGCGCAATGGCCCGGGGGAATAATAATTACAGCGGGCGCAGACTTCTTCCACTACTTCCGGACCTTTAGAAATAAGTAAAGTCGCGCGCGAAGCGTGACACAGCAAAGCATGGAGTGTAGCGTGACGCTGCGATTGTGATATAGCGTCGCCGTCACGACTTGGCAGCAGCAGAGGCGGGGGTATGCGCTTTCTTTGAATTAGCCTCATTTTCACGCTGCGACTGACTCAAGGCGTAACACCTTTCTGCCCGAATAAACGTCACAGCAGCACTCTCCCTCCCGACGAGGAATCCGTCAGCGTCATTCATATTTCTGATTAACCCGAATGGGCGTCACCAGCAAGCAGCCCGAAATAAAGACGCACGATGGCGCAATACTGGGCGCGCCCATTGTTTTGGTTGCAAGAGGGTCAGCAAAATTTCTGGGCTTTTACGTCTTGGAATAATCACATTAATGTTTAAATTACATACCAGGAAGCTACAGTAAAAATTCGAGCTTGATTTTTCAACTCGTTGTCGAGTTATCGTGCGTACATACAGACAGACAAACAGACAGACAGACAGATAGGAGCCAAATCGGATCAGTGGAGTCGAGGGGCTATGCACTCGCGTAATAGTCGGGTCACTCTGTCCATAATAGCACGCGTAATAGTATGCGTAATAGTGGCGTAATATCCGAAATTCTCCAAAATTTACCTATTTTGGGTTTTTTTTTACTGTTTTTAGCTATATCCCGATATTTTTGAGGCGTCATAGAGCGTAATAGACGTAAAAGTCGGGTCACAGGTCTTGAGAGTGCATACCCCCTCGAGTGGAGTAATAGGCTTCGCTATCGCTCAGCCAATGAATCCCGCGGGAGGTTAAAAGGGTGCAAAGATCCCTCCAGAGGGGCGGGAGGGGCGGGGGGTGGGGGGGCACACAATAAATCTGACGGGGCGTGCGTTGCGAGAATCCCGGTGCATCATTGGCAGGTGCCGCGGCCGTGTTGACTGGTGCGATCAGAAGGTGACGTCGGTTTGCACAGGCTGGCGGCGCCCGGCTGCCCCGGCCCCGGCGCCCTTGGGTATAAATACAGATGGCAGGGCGACTCAGCCCAGCAAGTTCTCGCACTCGATGCCCTGCTCTAGCATGGCACGCAAGACTTTGTTCGTAGCGCTCGCCGCGCTGGTTTTGGTCCACGTAAGTACACTAGACACTTTAAGTGCGTGAGTTTCACTCTTCAACGCCCCCCTTACGAGCAAGTGGCTATCTTTTATTTTCTTCGCGGTAGACATTATAGGATATCTTTTGGAGCCTGGTGGACAAACGGCTCACTGCTTTTCTTGGAAGTTAGCGTTGCCCTCTTTAACACCGAATAACTCCTATGTTCTAGATCTCATAAAATTATCGGGGACGGTTCATTTTGCTTTGGCAACCTTGAGGTACGCATGGTTAAAATTTTACAGTCAAAGTCATGGTCAGTCATGAGATATTAGAACTCAAAGTGAAAACGTGGGATAAACATTAAGCCGTGTCTACCAGGCTCCAAAAGATAGCTTAGTGTCTACCGCGAAGAGAAAGATAGCCACTTATTCGTAGGGAGGGTCGAATTATACACAGAGAAAAATGTGAATTTTCCTACCAATTTCACGCATGTGACGAGCTCCCGTTCATGTTTTCCAGGTGTACGCCGACTTTGAATTCTCTCGTAGCGAGTCGTCCGAGTCCGAGTCGCACGAGTCCCGCGAGCAGTGGCCGCAGGTCAACCGAGTACGCAGACAACTTAGCGGAAATGTGGGTTTCGGCGTGGACGCGGGCGCGGGCGCGCAGGTCCACTCCGGTCGCGGCTCCGGCTCCCGCCGCAGCTCCGGCGTGTCGGGCACCGGCTCCGGCAGGCTGAACGCCGGCGGCAGCGTGGGCGGCTCCGGCGTGAGCGCCAGCGTGGGCGGCTCCGGCAGCTCTAGCCTTTCGGCCAGCGCCTCCGAGCAGAACCAGCTCCTCGAGCTCATGAAGCTCCTCGACGCCAACGTCGACCTCGAGGTGGGCGCCACTACCGGAAACAGCGGCAGCGGAAACACCGGAAACAGCGGAAGCAGCGGCGTGTCCGTCAGCGCCGGCGCCGGGGCCGGAGCCAGGGCGTCCGCGACCAACAGGTTCGCCCCCCGCACGTCCTCGAGCAGCACCGCCAACGCGGACCTCCAGCGCCGCGCCGAGGAGGCCCAGCGCAGGATCAACTCTCAGGTCAGCGACATCGACGCGCGCGGCATCGCCTCCGGTCAGGGCAGCGCGTCCGGGGCCGCCAGGGCCTCCGGTCAGGTCAGCGCCTCCGGAGCCTCCGGGGCCTCCGGGCAGCAGAGCGGCACCACCGTCAGGAGCGTCACGCTCGGCGGCAGGAGGGGCCCCAGCCTGGAGATCGGCATGAGCCGCGGCAGCACCGAGGACAACGGCCGGAGCAGCGGCCTGGAGATCAACCTCGGCGGCAGCAGCACCCCCCGCCTCGGCCTCGGCCTCAGCCTGAGCGGAAGCATGGGCGGTCAGGCGGGCAGCTCCGGCTCTGACTCCGGCAGCCGCTCCGGCGGCCTCGGCCTCAACCTCCCCGGACTCTCAAGGAGGAACGGTAGCGGCATGGGACTCAGCCTGGGCGGCAGTTTGGGCGGCAGCCTCGGTGGCGGCCAGTCCGGAAGTGGCTCTAACGGCCTCGGACTCAGTGTGAGCGGCGGCAGTGGAGGCAGCCAGCCCAGCGGTTCCAGCTCCAACGGCCTCGGACTCAGCCTGGGCGGCAGCCGTGGTGCCAGCAGCGGTTCCGGCTCTAACGGCCTCGGACTCAGCCTGGGCGGCAGCCGTGGAGGCAGCAGCGGATCCGGCTCTAACGGCCTCGGACTCAGCCTGGGCGGCAGCCGTGGTGGCAGCAGCGGTTCCGGCTCTAACGGCCTCGGACTCAGCCTGGGCGGCAGCCGTGGAGGCAGCAGCGGTTCCGGCTCTAACGGCCTCGGACTCAGCCTGGGCGGCAGCCGTGGTGGCAGCAGCGGTTCCGGCTCTAACGGCCTCGGACTCAGCCTGGGCGGCAGCCGTGGTGGCAGCAGCGGTTCCGGCTCTAACGGCCTCGGACTCAGCCTGGGCGGCAGCCGTGGTGGCAGCAGCGGTTCCGGCTCTAACGGCCTCGGACTCAGCCTGGGCGGCAGCCGTGGAGGCAGCAGTGGTTCCGGCTCTAACGGCGTCGGACTCAGCCTGGGCGGCAGCCGTGGAGGCAGCAGTGGTTCCGGCTCTAACGGCCTCGGACTTAGCCTGGGCGGCAGCGGTTCCGGCTCTAACGGCCTCGGACTCAGTGGTGGTCTGAGCAGGCCCTCCCTCTCTATCGGTTCCGGCGCTGCCGAGGCCGTCGCCCGCCGCGGCGAGTCCCTCCTCGGAGGCCTCACCGCCGGCCTCTCCCTCCCCAGCGGCAGCAGCGCCAGCCAGAACCGCCTGCGCGGCCTCACCCTTCCCGGCCTCAGCGTCCCCGGCGTCAGCCTTCCCAGCGTCAGCCTTCCCGGCGTCAGCCTCCCCGGAGTCCGACTCCCCGGTATGAGCCTCCCCAGCCTGAGCCTCGGCAGCAGCAGCCGCTCCGGCAGCCGCAACAGCAGCAGCAGCGGTAACGGCGGCCTCGGCTTCAAGATCGGCAACCTCGCCGTGTCCGCCGACTTCGAAGGCGGCCTCCGCGGCCAGGTCAGGCAGGGCGTGGCCAACCGCGTCGGCAGCGGCAACTCCCTGAGGAGCCGCCTGGCCGACCGCGTGGGCGGCGCGGCGCAGGCCGCCATCAACGCCACGCTCCGCGGCGTCAACGGGGCCACCGGCCTCGCCCGCGGCGGCCTCGACCTGGGCACCCGCCTCACCAACGGCCTCGTCTCCCGCGGCCGCCAGAGCGGCGACCGCTCCGCAGCCCGCGTTCAGGCCGCCGCCAACCTGGCGCGCAACGCCGTCAACGCGGCCGCCAGCCTGGCCGAGTCCGGTGTCAACGTCCGCAACAGCGTCCGCGGCGCCGTCCTGGACGGCGTGTCCACCGGCGCGCAGCGCGTCGCCTCCTTCAACAACGCCGGCCTCAACCTGGCCAGCGGCCTCGCCAACACGGCGGCCAGCATGGCCTCCGGCGTGGTCGACAGCGCCGTCAACTCCGCCAGGAGCGCCACCGGCGTCCTCCGCAACCCCCTGTCCGCCCTGGCCGCCACCAGGGACGCCCTCAGCGTCTCCGGCGACGCGTCGCTCAACCTCCGCGGACCACTGGGGTCCTTCAGCGTCAGCTATGGCCAGGACAGCTAGGCCTCTCATTGTAACGCCAGAAAATAAAACGGACAGAGCAGACTAGACCACCATGACTTAGTTGTAAATAAATGCTTTTTATCTATACGATCCGCCTCCTCTTGCCGCCGAACGCACTGGGAACCCTAGTGCGTGAATGTCGCACACTTGAAGGCGTATGAATTTTGGCTCGCACACTTTTTTCTTTGAAATTCCTAGGAAAATTTACACCTAACAAATGCGTAACTAGAAAAGATTTGCGGTTTCAGTGCAGCGTCGTGCCCGCGAGTCACTCTGATTCACTGTTTATGGGAGTCATCCTCACCCCAAACATCCCGTGCGTCGCGAGAGGGGTAATAATAACGAAAGTCAGTAAAACCGGGTACGATCGAGAAAATCTGGAATCTGCTCTGCAAATTTAACTGTTGTGCTACAAGACTGTTTTGCCGTTTAAACTAAACTGTCACGTAGTACAACAGTTGGATTTGCAGAGCGAGCTGCTTCAAGCATGACACACGTCCTGCGTTCTCGACGC